>NDFG01000078.1:979839-999255 GCA_002167245.1 Sporophila hypoxantha
GTGTGCAGCTCTCAGGGGGCCCTGCTCGTGACCCCACAGTGCAACACGACGTGTGGCCGGGGTGTGAAGAAGAGGATCGTGCTCTGCCTGGAGATTGTCAATGGCAAGATCAAGACCCGCAGCCCCTCTGACTGTGACGTGGCCAAGAAGCCCGTGGAGGAGAGCACGTGCTTCGAGAGACCCTGCTTCAAGTGGTACACCACCCCCTGGTCTGAGGTGAGCAGGGAGGGGGCTCCAGGGCTGTGCTGCCCCATCCCTCTGCACCAAGGGTCCCTCTGCCTGCAGAACCCCCAGGAGATGGGTGAGTCCCTGCAGGACGTGGCTCCTGAGGGTGTTTTTGCTGCATGGTGTAGCTGGGGCTGTCAGTGCTCAGGGAGAACAGGATTGAGAGGGTCTGTTTGGGGCCAGCTGTAGCTTTATTTTRTTTCTTTATTTTTTCCCTRGTGCCTGGAAGTGTGYCTTGGAGCCCACAGGGTGGCTGCCCTTGGGATACAGAATTTGGGGATGCTCCATCACCCTGCACAASCCAAGAGGCAACCAGGGTTCAGTGYCCAAGGGTCCAAGCCARGGGCTTCCTGCAAGCCCTCCTGGATGCAGCCTCCCTGATCTYAGCTCCAAGAGCCTCATTCTTAGTCTTGCAAACCCTTTAATTAACCAAAGCAGCCCTGCTGTAATCCCAGCTCCARGAGGCATCCAAAGGGCAGCAGGCAGTGAGTGCTGGGCCCAGCAGTGGCTCCACACCCCCCACCCCAGGGATGCACAGAGACCCCACAACCCCACTCTTGGTGCTCTGGGGGGTTCCATGGCCACCCATGTCCTACAGAGCATCACCTGGACTGGGCCAGCTCATTTGTGGTCCCTTGTGAAGGGCAGCAGGGGGAGGGAGGGTGTCAGAGCCAGGGGATYGGACCACATCCACCTACCCTGGGCAGAAGCTGATGGTGCTGGCAACAGAGCGAGGGCACAGCGGTGTGGCACTGGGATGTGACATTCTCCTCCTGCCCTAACATCTCCAGGGAGCAGGTTGTGGCTCAGAGCAGTCCCGTGGCATGGCAAGGGTCTTGTCTCACCCCTTCTCTCTGCCCCCCAGTGCACAAAAACCTGTGGGATTGGCGTGAGGATGCGGGATGTGAAGTGCTACCAGGGCAAGGACATCGTGCGGGGCTGCGACCCGCTGGTGAAGCCGGTGGGCAAACAGACCTGTGACCTGCAGCCCTGCCCCACAGAGCCCCCAGGTGAGCCCCACAGCCTTGGTTTTCCATGGATCCCTCCAGCAGCACTGCCCCATTTGGATAATGATCCCAGGGAGGACATCAGGGACAGCTCTCCCTCTGTGCCCAAGTAATGCACAAGCTCCTTCTGGAGATAAATTAAGAGGAGAGCTCAGAAGAATCATGCTCTGACCTGAAGATAAAAGGGAACTTTGGAGATCTGATTTGGGTGCTGCTTCTGTAAGATTCCAGCRAGAGCCGAGGAAGTTCTGTCTGTGCCATTATTTTAATGATTTTTTGGTCTTTGGGTGTCCTGTGGGATTTGTAACTTTCTCGTTATCTGGCTCGTCTGCTGGCTCAGAGTCCCTGCGATCTTTAGCAAACACACAGTTCTAATCCTTTAATAGGATTTGGGAATAAGGACAGTGTGGGAGAAAAGCATGAAAATGGGTGACAGATTTGGGGCCAGCTCCTGGCTCAGCTGTGGGTGCTCTCAGCTGCCCCCTCCCTTGGGATCCATGGAGCTTGGGAGCTGCCTCGTGGCCACCTTGCCCTGGGAGTAACCTGGTTTCATGCATCCTATGGATTTGAAGCAAAAAAAAATATATAAAAGTATAAATCCTATGGGTTTGAAGCAAAGTATTGCACTGAAAGGAGTTGGGAGAGTGCTGAAGCAGCCTCATCCCTTTCTCCAGCATCTCACTTGCCCCTAACTCTGGATATGACACTGCTGGATTCCCATTCCCTTTCTCAAATAGCCTCCTTGGGATAGAAATRGTGAATCCCTACCAAGGGAAGCCCTTGACTTGGGGACAACTCAGTGCCTTGGTGGCTCCAGCAGTCCCTGGGCAGCTCTGTTTTACAGCAAGGACATTGAGCTTCAGGGCTGGGACCAAGTGAGACTCCCCAAGCCTGGCCCCCAAGGTGTGAAGGAACAGATCAGCCTGCTCATGCCTTTGCCCAGGTTGACAATGACATTTCTGGAGAAGCTCCATGGTGCTTTCCAGGGAGGTGGCAGCCACAGCTGGGCTGATGTTGTTGCTCATCCTGTGGTGTTTAGAGCTGTGTAGGGAGGAAAATGACCTCATGAGCTCACAATTGTTTATTTTCTTCTTCTTTTCCATGCCATGCCTTGAGACATGGTACCCTGGGAGACAGGGTACCAGCCTGCTCACACCTGCCAGCAGCCATGAGACACTGGCACTAAAACTGGCACAAATAYAGCTCCAGCAACATTTTAGCTCAGGCTGGGAACAGCAGGAGAGACATAAATTAAGGGAGAAATCCTARCCTGACCACCTACTCTCCAAGTGCTTTAACAAAGGTTACACCAAAAACCAGCCACCCCAGCCCCAAATTACTTCAGCACCCGAGGAAAAGCCACTGTATCTGTCAGGGATTTAACCTGCTTCCAAAGCAAACAAACCTGGGCCATATTTTCAGGCACTTCATGTCCTGCTAAAGTGTATTTTCTCTCCCTGCAGATGACAGCTGCCAGGACCAGGCAGGAACCAACTGTGCCTTGGCCATCAAGGTGAACCTGTGCAGCCACTGGTACTACAGCAAAGCCTGCTGCCGCTCCTGCCGTGCCCCCCACTCCTAGGGCAGGGCTGCCTGAGCCAGGGCTCCTCCTTCCCCCTGCCCTCACACCCCAAACCCTGCTGACAAGGATGCTCTTGGCCTGGTTTGTGTGTCCCCACCGAGGCAGAACTCCTCTCCTGGCCGCTGGACGTTGGGAGCCCCCCGGGGTCAGAGCTGTACAGAAATCTTGTATATTTGATTCCCCCCCCCCAAAATCCAGCCACACCCAAGGTCTTGTCCTGTTTCTTCCCTCYGTGCAAGGTTGGGGTTGGCAAGGGGAAGGTGTGAACTCTGGGAAGTGCAAGTCTCCCTTCCCAAAATGGGCTTGGTGCCTCTCTCCTGATTTATCCCAGGGCCTGCAGGCTCTCCTTAGCTGAATTAACATGGTGGGAAGCTGTTTGTTAAATAAACTCAAGCCCTTTTTTGTAATATGTAGGTGTATACTTTTTCAGAGGATTTTATCTTATAATCAAATGTTAGTTTCATAGTCCTTACAACCCCCCCCCAATGCTGACATATTGTATATAATATGGAAACATAACTGCACTTTATATCACAAAAAAGACGTGCTCTTTTTTAATATATTTGTTTACAGACAGTGAACTTTATCCATATAATCATTAATTTGTACTCATATGTATATTTTAATAAAGTTGTCATATTTATGGTGGTATTTTYTTTTATTCTCCAGTTTGTAGTGGAGTGCTGGGAACACTGGAATTGGGGCTGGGGATTTGCTGGTGCCCAGGGGAGGCAGAGCAGCTTTAAATCAGGAGAATCACAGCTACTTGGACAGTGATGGAAGGAAAAGTCCCAAKAGTGGGGGGATTTTGGGACTTTTGGGGGCCCTTTGGGGTTCTGTGGCTTTAGAAGCTGCAGCCCTGAAGCTCCTCAGGGGTTTGGGAACAGAGAGATTTCACATGGTGCCAGTAAGAAAGGGGCCTTTCTGAACTCCCAAGGGGTTATTGCTGTGTGTTTTTACTGGTGTGACCCTCAGACACTGAGCCAAAGGCTCTTTATCATRCTCCAAAATTCTGTGTGCACCCCAAGTGCTGCTGCAACCCTCCCTCAGCTCCTGAGCCCTTTGCAAACAACACCCCAAATTTGCAGATGCAGGGTCAAAAAAAAAAAAAGAAAGCAAACAACAAACCTCAAAACCCATGTCAAAGTAATTTATTTTTTTATTTTTTTATTTTTTTTTCTTTTTTGACTTTTTCCCTCCCCAAATCTGAGATTCCCAAAGTCCTGTACAACAGATCACCAGGTGAGGGTTAGTGAAAGCCAACCATTTGCTGAATTTCCAAGCTACAAGGGAAAGAAACGAGGGAAAAAAAGGAGGAAAGGAAGGCTGGTAGGAGAAATCACAAAAAACAGGAAGAGAAGGGCTCAAGGCATGGGAACAAACCCCAGTGAGAACTGTACATGGGGGCATGGCCTGAGTGGCTGCATCCCTCTGGGATGTGCTGGGCCACAGGGACAAGCCCGGAATATTAAACACGTAGGAAACCAACCCCAGCCCTCCCCACCCCAAAGAGAACCCCCCCAGGAAGTCAAAGATACTCATTTGCAAAGACTGACTCGTACTTCAAAAGGTTTCCTGTGGAATTAAAAGCCCTCAGTGGTTTGAAGTAAAATACCCAGCCAGGCTGCAAACAGTGTCCYTGAGCCCCGGGGGCTGCAGCCGTGGCTGCTTCTTCCCAGAACATCTTTAAAAAGGAAAATCCCCCTGGAGCACAGCCCTGAGGCCATCTGAGTCTTTGTGCAGCCAGTCCATCCTCGCCAGCCATCCCCAGGTGATGCTTTTAACCTGAATAATGCCCAGTCCAGGAGAAACAGGGAGTTCTGTCACATGGAGGGGAGGAATGGAGACAGCCAGGAGAAACCAGAGCAGGAGGCCCCTCAGAGCTGCAATTCCTCTCCTAAATCTCTGAGTAAGCCCAAGGGCTCCCTTGCAGCACATCTGGTGCAGAGGGACCAGCTCTGAGCCTGCTGCTCCCCCAGGGCTGTCCCTGCTGCATCCAGCACAGGACAGAGCTGGTGCCACAGCCAGGCTGCCCAGCCATGGCAAATAGCTCAATGGAAAATGCAAATTAGAGGTTTTGATTAAATTTAAAAGCATTTTGACACTGTCCTGGATGGGGGGAAAGTGTCTTTTTTAAAATTTCTGTTTAAAAAAACCTCTCCCAAACAAACAAATGTGTGTAAAAATGTGCATGCAAGGGGTGGACARACACACAGTGACCCCTGTGCCATGGAGCCCTCAGCCAGAAGCTGTGTGTGGCATCACTTGGAGCAGGGATGTCGATTATCCACAGGGATATTCCTCCATCCCAAGGTGTGCTGRGTGTGATTTCCATCTCTGAGTAATGCAGAGGTTTAACATCCCCAGCCCAGCTCCTTCAGGGGGTCCTTGAGGCCACTCTGGGAGACTCCAGGGACAGGCCCAGCCACCATCCTAACCCTGAGGGGATTGTGCCTGGCACCTGGGATTGTGCCTGGCACCTGGGATTAGTGCCTGGCACCTGGGATTGTGCCTGGCACCTGGGATTAGTGCCTGGCACCTGGGATTAGTGCCTGGCACCTGGGATTGTTCCTGGCACCTGGAATTAGTGCCTGGCACCTGGGATTAGTGCCTGGCACCTGGAATTAGTGCCTGGCACCTGGGATTAACACCTGGCTGGAGCAGTGGGATGGGCTGGGGATGGTGCAGGGCTCACAGCCACAACCACCCCCATGGCTGCAGCATGGAGCAGCACAGCACAGGCTGGCAAAAGGGTGGGCAGTGACATTTTGGGGTGGCTGAGTGCATCCTGGGGCCCCCAGGTCACGCCAGCAGCTGCTGCTGACCTGCAGCACGTTTTCAGCCGTTTTCAGCCACCCATGAGCCCCATCATTTGCTCATCACCCCTGGCCAAACGGTGAGGAGGGGCAACTCCTCCATAGAAAAGGATGCTCAATATCAAAATCCTCTTTATAAAAGAAAAAAGCAAACTCTGCAGAGCTGGGAAACCTCTCATTCCAGCTGCACCCCCACACTCCTCACTCGGGGTTGCTCTGCTCCCCCTTATACCGCCAGCCCGAAATACATTCACTTCATTTGTTTTTTTTTTTTGTTTGTTTGTTTGCTTGTTTTTTCCCTATTCAAAACTCCTCCACGAACTCCAACCAGTCCTCCCCGCTGCTGTCCAAATGCCCAGGGGCTGGGTGGGGAGGCGGCASCTCAGACATCGGTGCTGATGCTGCGGCTGCGGGAGAACGCCTCCCGCATGGCCGAGAGCCGGTTGGGGTTGAGCGCCTGCAGGTTGGACACGGGCAGCGCCAGATCCTCCTGGCTCACCGTCTTGTAGCTCACCCTGTCCCCCCCGTTGTGCAGATCCTCGGGGGGCTCCTGCAGGAAGAAGGTGGGGGGCTCCTGCAGGAAGGAGCTGGGGGGCTCCTGGAGGAAAGATGTGGTGGGCTCTTGGAGGAAAGATGTGGTGGGCTCTTGGAGGAAYGAMGTGGMGGGRTCTTGGAGGAAGGAGGTTGGGGGCTCTTGGAGGAAGGATGTGGGGGGCTCCTGGAGGAAGGAGGTGGGGGGTTCTTGGAGGAAGGAGGTTGGGGGCTCGTAGGGAGTGCAGCTGGGGCAGCTGGGCCGGCTCTGGGCTGGTTTTTTGGCGAAGGGGGATGAGGAGTAGAGCGAGGGGCCGTTGGTCAGCACTATGTTGCGGTTGCAGTGCAGCGGAGGGATGTGCGAGTGCACGGCGAAGTCGGGCTCCTCCTCGTCCTCCTCGGATTCATCCTTCTTGCAGCAGTAGTACTGAAACGGGAGGGGCTCAGCTGGCACCCCCAAAGCTGCCACASCATCAGCCCTCCCCGCTGAGGCACCCCCCGGCCTTACCTGGAGCCTACAGTAGCAGAGGACGGCGATGATACAGAGTAAAATGACAGTCGCTAAAATTCCACCTGTGATGACCACGGTCCCGGCTGTCATCCGCCCTCTTCTCCATTAACAGCCTGCAAAATTGAGTATACAGATAAGGGGCTGGGCTGCAGAACCCCAAARTCTCTGCTTACCCCACTRTGGAGTGGGTTAAAAAGCAGGAGGGCTCTGAAGGGCAGAATCAGGATCCACTGGGCACCCGTGGGAAGTCACCAGGAAATCCCCAAAATTGCCACTTTGCAGGTGTAAGGGTTAAAAAAACCTCATGCTGAGTGAGAAGCAGCTCCGGGGTCACATCAGGAGGGAGAGCCAAGGGAAATAACACCAGGCACCAAGGGCACTCTCCCAGCTCTTACCTGGTGGCAGAAAGCTCCAGTGATGGGAYAAGGAGCTTTGCCATAAGGATTTCTGATCTACACTCATTTTTCTCTGAGCCTCTAATCCATTTTCCCCATGAAAACAATGTGGTATTTTAAATTTGGAATAACCTCAGCTGCTAAGTGAGCCTTCAATGACTGCAYGGAGCTGGGTGCTGCCCTCCCTGAGAGCAGGACCTGTCTGAGGCACCAGGATCCTCCACTTCACCACGGCCAAGCCACAGTGTTGGGGGGCTCTGGGGGCACCCCAGGATGATGTTTGACAGCCCCAGGTGAGCTGTCAGGGGACATCACAGAGATGCTGTGGCTCAGCTTGTGTTTTGGGGTACCACCAGCACTCTTCTCTCCCTGGAACGCTCCTTGGGAGCTGGGACAGCACAGGGAGCAGCAGAAGGAACCTGTCCCTGTCCCTGTCCCTGTCCCTGTCCCTGTCCCTGTCCCTGGGCTCTCCCAGAGGGCAGATGTTGTGTATCATACACAGCACGAGCCCTGCAACACCAGCAAGGGTTTGCTCTCAGCATCCCTGCCTTGAATGCCCACAGGAGGCCTCGAGTTCCTCTCCACCCCAGGATCAGACACAGATTTTGCCCCAGGAAGGATGCTGGGGAGACAGGGTACCAGCCTGCCAGCAGCCATGAGACACTGGCACTAAAACTGGCACAAATAAAGCTCCAGCAACATTTTAGCTCAGGCTGGGAACAGCAGGAGAGACATAAATTAAGGGAGAAATCCTACCCTGACCACCTACTCTCCAAGTGCTTTAACAAAGCTGGCTCCCAGCTCGTGCTATCAGGTTAAACCAAAAACCAGCCACCCCAGCCCCAAATTACTTCAGCACCCGAGGAAAYGCAACTGTATCTGTCAGGGATTTAACCTGCTGCCAAAGCAAACAAACCTGGGCCATATTTTCAGGCACTTAATGTCCTGCTAAAGTTGGGTGAGTGCTGAATGGATAAAGCAGCATCACGTTTTATGGTGCTGCTGAGCAGCTCGGGAGGAGGGAAGGGAATTCACACCCCTCTCAACACCCCACGGCCACGGGGCAAGAGCAGGGCCAAATCCTGCCCTCCTTCCTCGGGGAAAACGCTCTGAGGAGGCTCAGGGAGAGCAGCACAGCCACGGGAAGGGTTTGCAAACGATGCATCAGTGATTTAGAAACCTGGCTGCTGTTMAAAGAGGGATGGAGGCGCCTGGCTGGGCCAGCTGCCAGCTGGAAATGCCCATCCCTGGGCCCTTTGCTGCTCCCATTTGCAATCCCCCGGAGCCAYGGGCAGGGGGAGCAGGGCCGGGACAGGAACCTGGCTCTGGGGTGGCCACTCAASCCTGCAGGACCTGGAGGATGGGAGCTGCACCCATCACAGAGCATCAGCATCTCCCTGCCGGCCCGAGATGGGAGGTGGCAGGCAGAGCTCTGCCAGGGAGGGCTCTCTGGCTTCTCCACCCATTAATTAAAGCCCCGGGGCACAAGCCAGGGCTGCAGGAGCCGATTTCCCTGGTTCCTGTCCAGCCGAGCCCAGCCAGACGTGGCATCGCAGCCGCTGCTCCCTCCCGAGCTGCACCATTTGCATTTCTGCCTTTTCCCCTCCCCAAACATACTTCTCTGATTAAAGCTGCATACCTGGAAGCTTTAAACCCTCCAGCGTGCAAAGGGGGAGGAAAGCAGAGCATGTGGAGGCCCATAAGCTGAACAATTCCTGTCTAGACCTCCTTTTTACATTTGTTCCTAATTTCACGCTCCACAGGCTCCCAGATTCATATATTTAGCAATAAATATCCTGGTAAAAGGAAGTGCTTTGCAGCTCTGCTGTGGTCTTGGAGAAGGAATGCAGGAGCCCTGCTCTGAGGAGCACAGGCAGGGAGACTCAGTCCCAGGAGAGCTCAGCTCCTTCCCTCAGCTTTAGGAGCCCTCCAGCTCCCAAGGATGCCTGAACCCACCCAAACTCAGCCCCCAGCACATCATCCATCCCTGGCAGACAGCAGGAAGGGGCTGCAGGGGGGCTGTAACCCCACACAGGCTGTTTGCCCCCAGCCCAGCAGCCCTTTGCTGCAGGAYGGGGGTCCCCAGTGCCATGGGGTGATGGTGGCCCTGGGGGTACTGGGAGCACACAGGCCTTGATGCAAGACTTCTCCTTTCTCAGAGTGAAAAGGACAGGCTGTGCTGCTACAAAGCAAAACCCCTTCACAATCCCCAGATTCTGAAGGTGCAGGTCCTGCAGGAGCTGTTTGGTTTTAGACACAGCCCTGTGCCACCTGCCTGCTTTTGCACATCCCTGCCATGGCTGAGGATGTGGATTTTGAGGCTGAGCTGTTCACTAAGGGCTGGATCTGCCTCACCCTCTGATGTGTTAAAAAAAAAGACTGGCCATGGCACTTGGTGCTAAGTCTGGTTGAGTGTTAGGGTATGGCTGGACTCGATCTTAGAGTCTCTTCCAACCTCATTTATTCTGTGACTCTGTGATTCTGTGAGTCTGTGAGTCTGTGATTCTGTGAGTCTGTGATTTCTGTGATTCTGGGATTCTTGTGAGTCTGTGATTCTGGGATTCTGGATTCTGTGAGTCTGTGATTCTGATTGATTCTATGATCTTTGATTCTGTGATTCTGTGATCTGTGAGTCTGGGATTCTGTGATTCTGTGAGTCTGTGATTCTGTGATCTGTGAGTCTGGGATTCTGTGAGTCTGTGAGTCTGTTGAATCTGTGATTCTGTGATTCTGGGATTCTGTGAGTCTGTGATTCTGTGATTCTGTGAGTCTTGGGGATTCTGTGATTCTGTGAGTCTGTGATCTGTGATTCTGTGATTCTGGATTCTGTGAGTCTGTGATTCTGTGAGTCTGTGACTTCTGATCTGTGATTCTGTGTTCTGGATTTTGTGATTCTGTGACTCTGTGATTCTGTGATTCTGAATTTTGTGATTCTGTGATTCTGTGATCTGTGACTCTTGTGATTCTGGGATTCCTGCCTCCCCTTGGGCACTGCCACGAGGAGCTGCCCAACCCAGGGGCTGGGGGAAGCTTCTCCTGAGCAACACTGAATGGGAGAGGAAGGGTTGGGGTGAGAAATCATCCTCTTTCCACCTCCCCAGCACCTTGAACACGGCCCCAGGACCACCAGGGGTGCCCYGTGTGGGGAGAGGCTGCTCACAGCTGTGCCTGGCTCTGTGCTGCCTCTGGGGAGGGCTGCGTGGGAGGAAGGCTTCCGAGCAGCTGGGGGGGCTGAGCTCAGCCCAAACCAAGGCTCCAGCAAATGCCTGGCTCTGCAYAGCTGAGCTCCAGGTCCAGAGGCTCCTGTGGACTGGCCTGATCCTGCTGCTGAAGCTGGAGGGGGAAGGAGACCTGGGGATGGAAAAGGAAACTGCTCCCAGGTTCCTCTGAGCACCCAGTTAAGCCAACTTGCAGGGATTAAGAATAATCTTCTGGACAATTAAATAAACGAGGCTTTCAGCTGTCCCATCCCACCCCAACTCCCATCTGCAGGGTAACAAAGTCACTCCAAAGAGTTTTGCACCAGCTGGAAGTGCTGCCATGGCAAGTGGTTAAGYAAAAGGGAATGCTGGTGCTACTGCAGCTGTGCCTGCACAAGGAGATTGTGTTTTACTTGCAAAGAGCTGGATGCCAGAGCTTGTTCCTCTGCACTGCCACTGCATCCCCCAGCAGCCCTGGGAGCCAGAGGCAGCACAACCCTCTATCCACCAAAATGTGGGAATTGCCCTCATCCACCTGTCTCCAGGAGCTGGAGATTCAGACAAAACAGCCAGACTGGGTACAAAATGCCAACTGGCAGCACAGACAGGAGTGCTGGCAGGATTGATCCTGCCTGGTGCCCAGCACTGGAGAAAGCAGGAGCTGAGAGCCCGTCCTGGTGAACACAAACACAGAAACACCCCCTGCTCCAAGGAACAACGGGGAGCTGAGAGCCCAGCCTGGTGAACACACAGGGACAGAGGCAGAAACATCCCCTGATCCAGGGAACTACAGGGAGCTGAGGGCCCCACCTTGGACAAACACAGGCAGAAACACCTGCTGCTCCAGAGAGCTGAGCCCCCACCTTGGTGAYCACACAGGGACAAACACAGAAACCCCCCCTGCTCCTGGGACACTCAGCTCAAACCTCAGTGTGAGACCCTGCCCCTGGCTCACAGTTTGTGCAGGGGAGCTGGGCTCAGCTCTGCCCTGTGCTTCCAAACAGCCAAGATGGAGAAAAGAYAGGAGAAAAAAAAAAGGAAAACYGCCATCCCACCCTCGGCAGGGAGCAGGGGAGGCCAGCTCTGTGTCCTGGAGTGACACCACCCTGCCTGTCCTAGCTCTGCTGTGCACGAGCACATCCCTGGCTCTGCTCTGGGCTTGGACAAGCTGTTTGTGCACCGAGGGCCTGGGTGTCCTCCAGCACCAGGGAAGGGCCTCTGAGGGGGGACTGAGCCCAGCACAGCCCCCAGGCTGACCCTCATCCAGGCAGCTCGCTGGCAAAGATCCAGGGGAAGGACCTCAATGGGGCGGTGATGGCGTTGGGGAGATTGAAGTTCTGTGTGGAAAGTGGGTGTTGAGCAGCTGTGTGAGGGCAGATGAYCCTGACCCTGRGTGCTGCAGCACTGCAGGTCCTGCCCTGGGTGGGCAATGCAGCCAATTCCCAGCTCATCCACCTGCCACCGATGCTGACACTGACGCTGCTGGTCAGGCCCTGCCTCAGAAGGAAGAAAAAGAGCTCAGTATGATGCCAGGGAAAAATGTGAGCAATGCTGCCTGTCCCAGATGCCACTGCCCTAAGCCACTGGGCCTTGCTGCTTTCTGTCCCCAAGCCYGGTGCAGACAGCATTCAGGATCTTTAATCAGAGCAAGAAATCCCACTGCAATAAAGTGTCRAGGGCACAGCAGGCTAGATCTGAGCCCTTGATGCTGTAAATTCAGGATAAGCCTGGGTTWCACTCCTCTGTGRTCACCCTGGAGCTCTGTAAGTGCCACAGCTCTGCCCAAAGGCAAACACCAGAGTGTGAAGGAGCTGCCACCAGCCTGGGAGGGGGGAAAGCAGCAAATAAAGCAGGAGCCAGCACCAGTTTGGTGGCAAATCCAGCCTTCCTCGTGCCTTTCCCCCAGTTCCTGTAATCCTACCCAGTCAATGAATGAGAGCTGGGCTCTGGGAACAGCCAGGCAAGGTGCCAGCAGGAGKCTGTGCATCACCAGAGCCAGAGGGCAGGGCAGCTGCCAGAAACACAGGCAGGAACCTGGCTTTGCAGATGAAGAACACTTCAACCAGAGGGCCTGCAGCAGTCCTGTGTGCTCCCTGTCCCCTCCTGAGGGCACCATGCCTGGCCTGGGGACACCATTCCTGGCCTGGGGACAGCATTCCTGGCCTGGGGACAGCATTCCTGGCCTGGGGAGAGCATTCCTGGCCTGGGGACACCAGTCCTGTGTCCTGGGGACAGAATTCCTGGTCTGGGGACACCATTCCTGGCCTGGGGACACCATTCCTGGTCTAGGGACACCATTCCTGGCATGGGGAGAGCATTCCTGGCCTGGGGAGAGCATTCCTGGCCTGGGGACACCATTCCTGGCATGGGGACAGCATTTCTGGCCTGGGGACAGCATTTCTGGCCTGGGGACAGCATTCCTGGCCTGGGGACAGCATTCCTGGCCTGGGAAGAGCATTCCTGGCCTGGGGACACCATTCCTCACCTGGGGACACCAGTCCAGGTTTGGGGAGAGCATTCCTGGCCTGGGGACAGCATTCCCGGCCTGGGGACAGCATTCCTGGCCTGGGGACAGCATTCCTGGCCTGGGGACACCATTCCTGGCCTGGGGACAGCATTCCTGGCCTGGGGACACCATTCCTCACCTGGGGACACCATTCCTCACCTGGGGACAGCATTCCTGGCCTGGAGACACCATTCCTGGCCTGGGGACACAATTCCTGGCCTGGGGAGAGCATTCCTGGCCTGGGGACACCATTCCTGGCCTGGGGACAGCATTCCTGGCCTGGGGACACAATTCCTGGCCTGGGGAGAGCATTCCTGGCCTGGGGACACCATTCCTGGTCTGGGGACAGTATTCCTGGCCTGGGGACAGCATTCCTGGCCTGGGGACAGTATTCCTGGCCTGGGGACACCATTCCCGGCCTGGGGACACCATTCCTGGCCTGGGAAGAGCATTCCTGCTCTGGGGATACCATTCCTGCTCTGGGGATACCATTCCTGCTCTGGGGATACCATTCCTGCTCTGGGGATACCATTCCTCACCTGGGGACAGCATTCCTGGCCTGGGGACACCATTCCTGGCCTGGCGGACACCATTCCTGGCCTGGGGACAGCATTCCTGGCCTGGGGACACCATTCCTGTGGCCTGGGGACAGCATTCCTGGCCTGGGGGACACCATTCCTGGTCTGGGGACAGCATTCCTGGCCTGGGGGACAGCCATTCCTGGCCTGGGGACAGTATTCCTGGCTCGGGACAGCATTCCTGGCCTGGGGACAAGCATTCCTGGCCTGGGGACAGCATTCCTGGCCGGGACAGCATTTCCTGGCCTGGGACACCATTCCTGGCCTGGGGAAGTATTCTGGCCTGGGACACCATTCCTGGCCTGGGGCTGAGCGTTCCTGCAGGATTTCACCCACAGCCATGCTGGGTCATTGCAGACCCCTGGCTTTGACAAGGCCACCTGGGCACTCCCCAGCACAAGGAGACACATCTCATCACTCCCTGCTTGCCCAGCAGTGCTGTCCCCATGGGAAACCCCATCTCCAGGCACTCCAAGGGGGTTTTGAATATTTTATGAGCAGAGGGCACTTGGCTCTCTGTTGTGCCCTGTTGGGAGAGGGCTGCTCACAAATTCCCAGCCTGATCCACAGCAGATGGGRCCTCCTGGGTGCTGGGGATGGCTCAGAGATCCCAGCAGTCCCAAATTCCCACCTGCATCCCCCAGGACTGTGCTCAGCCCATCTCTGCTCAGACACCACCCTTGGCAGAGCAGCTCCTGCACTCAGGAGAGCTTTTCCCCACCCTGGATAAGCTCTCCATTGATGATCCCTGGAATGAGAGGAATTCTGTGAGCCTGTGGCACYTCAGAGAGGGCTCCACCAGCTGGGAGATGCCTGTAACACTGTCCTGGGCTGTTAACTGCAAACATAACAGAGAACAGAACATTCCACATCCACCTGTCCCCTTCTGGTGGCCTCAGAGACTTAAAGCCAACTACAGAGGTCACTGTCACTGTRACAGGGGTAACCCACAGCCCAGACCCRTGTGAGAGTCCCCCAGCCCTCCTGCAGCTGGGATGTTTCAGCTCCCACTGATGTCCAGAGCAGAAACCACACTTTGGAAAGGGAAATTCTCCCCTGATCAATTATTTATCAGCCAGGACCTTGCTGGAAGAGTGCCRAGCTCTGCAGAACAGGATCCCAYCCACCCTCAGGCTTGGGCAGGGCTSAGGGGACACCTGGGGATMGCTGAGGACAGGACAASCCCTGCTCAGGAAAGGTTTTACTGCCCTGACAGTGAGAACCAAGGCTGGAGGGACAGCAGGATCACACAGGTGAGCACCGGGTGATTTAGGGATGTATCCCCCATGTCTGCCTCAACCAGAACACACAATAAACTCCTCCAGAGGGCTGGAAGGACCAGGGACTGTTCCTCCCCTCTCTGCCCATTCTCAGCCCTTTGCAGCCAGAAAATCTCCCCCAGMGCTCCCAGAGCAGTGCTGAGGTGGGGAATGGGTCACCCTGAGCTGCTCCTTCTGCCTTCTCCTATTATAATTCAATATAACCACTTATAAAAACGGTATTACAGATAATTAATCCCCCGGATTTTATAATGAAAAGTGTTTTGTTAAATACCACGTGTCAGTCCAACAACTCCTTGCTGTATAAGCTTTTTCCAAATACCAAGGACACGCTGTATATGCACCTCTGCAGGTGTCCCTGCCACAGAWGCGAATTTTGGGTTAAAGTGACCTTTAAAGGTCATCAGGTGGGACCCCCACAACCTGTGTGACAGCAGCTCACTGACAACAAAACCCAGCAGAGGAGGCTCGGGCTGATCCAGAGATCCATCCTGCAGCGAGAGCCGCTCCAGCTGTGGGGTTTCCTGAKGTTAAAAACAGCAGAAGTTCACGGCAGAGTCAGGGATGCTCTCACACCYGTTTTTACAGCAGAGATCAGCTCTCAGGCTGAGTTCCCAGCACTCTTCAGAAGGTTTCCTTGGATGCAGGGGTTGCCCATGCCGGCAATGTGTGCTCGGCACTAATGAGGCACTAATGGCTCTGAGCACAAGCAAATCAGCCTCACGGAAACAATATTTGCACAGCTCATCAAAGTGCCGRGAAGGCTTACTAAGCACAACGGCAGGCAGGAATTTCAATGATTGCAGATGCTCCGTGGGGAGAGGCTGTGCTGCTGGCAGGGCCGGGGGAATCGCTGAATCACCTGCATGCTGCCCTTGGGAATGTCCCCTCCTGGAGGCGCTGCTGTCCTCACTCCAAAGGGACTGGGGAAGGTGACTGTGGACATTTCTGCGCTGATGAAGCGCCCACCCTGCTCTGCCCCTCTGGGAAAATGAACGGCAAAATCCTGAAAGCATCCACAGGGGCGTTGGTGACATCGAGAGTGTTGGGAAAGTTAATCTACAAACACCAGAGGTTTGTGTCCAAAAAGGAGGCAGAGGAGTCCTTTTACTTTATTCAAATAAAGGGAGAGGCCATGGGGCATTCCCCTGGGATCTCAAACTGGGGGAGAGATTCCCAGGGGAAACCCCATCTCCAGGCTGTCTGACAGCAATGGCTCACTCCAGCATTCCTGCTGGCCCATCTCCCAGGAAATGCCTCAGGAACGAGGTTTCATGGCTCAGACAGGGCTGCTGGGCCATGGGAATGGCAAACACTCACACAGAGTCCCCAGGTGAGCTCTCAGCTGGTGACAGCCCTGGCTGGGAGCTGGAGCTGCCTCCTGCTCCTGGGGCCATCAGCACTGGGATGGGATGGGATGGGAGCAGCACTGCCATCCAAAATGACCATGGGAGCAAGGATTTACAGGCCAGGGACACTGCACAGAGGGACAGCAAGGTCCTGGTACCCTCTGATGGCCACACAGAGCAGCAGAAGCAGAAACTCTCCCTGTGGCTGCTTTAGCCCCTGGGATTTGTGGCTCTGCACATGCCACAGCCCCTGCATGGAGAACCATCCCTATGGGAAATCACGGGCTGAGGCACCTCTGCTGCCATCCAGCTGTGCTAATGGAAGCCCTGAATGCCTCAGAGCTCGTGTTTGCACTTTTAACTTCTGCTTCAGGCAGGCCCAAAGCCACACAGAGCCCTGCCTGGCCACACTGCCCCAGCTGCAGCTTCAGCCTCCCTGCACAGCTGGGACACAGCCCTGGCTCATCCCAAGAGTTCAGCCTCTTTCCATCACCTCTGGTTCACCCCAGCAGCTCTGGTTCATCTCAGCACCTCTGATTCACCCCAGGAGCTCTGGCTCATCCCAAACACCTCTGGTTCACCCCAGCACCTCTGGTTCACCCCAGCACCTCTGGTTCATCCCAGCACCTCTGGCTCATCCCAGGAGCTCTGGCCACCCCAGGAGCTCTGGCTCTCTGGCTCTGGCAGTGCCATGCCTGGCAGGGAAAGTGCTGCTACTCCAACACCCGTTTTTCACCCAAGGGAAGTTGGTCACAGCTCTGCCTTTGAAGCCAAATTGCCTGAAATCCATCKAATTCCAGCCCATTTCCAGATGAGGTGGCTTCCACCTGGCCAGGCACGGGGAGAGCAGCGAGCTGGAGCAGGTCCATGCTGCAGGCAGCCCCCAGCAGTGTTTGGGAAGGGTGAGCCCCTCTCCTGACCCAGGATGTCCCAGGAGCTGAAGGAGCCATCGATCCTGAGCTGCTGCTGAGCCATGGATCAGTGAGGGGGGAGGGCACCGTGAGCACTGCCAGTCAGCACTAAATCCAACAGCTCTGCACTTCCAGGGGCTGGGAGCACATCTCCGTGGGATGGGAAGATCCTCAGCTGATTAAAGCCTTTGTGAGCTGCACARCCTGCTTCCCTTTGCTCAGGAGTCACAGATCCAGGCTGGCAACCAGGGAGCTCTTTTAAAATAAAATGCAGCAACCTGGGAGCTTCAGGGACACCCTTCACCAGCACACCCCTCTGTCATATTGTTATGAGCAGAGGGCACTTGGCTCTCTGTTGTGAGGGTGCTYCTCACAAATTCCCAGGCTCATCCACGGCAGATGGGTCCTCCTGGGTGCTGAGGATGGCTCAGAGATCCCAAATTCCCACCTGCATCCCCCAGGGCTGTGCTCTGCTCAGACAGCACCCCTGTGTCCCTGCCCACCCCTGCCAGCTGTGGGTGGCTCTGTGGCAGCTGGTGACACCTCCCTCAGCACCACACTGCTCCCCCCAGCACCCCTGAGCTCTCCTGGGCTCTGCCTTGCCATGGAACCCACTTTTCCCTGCTCAGTGCCCCTCCTCTGCCCTGGGCACACGGAGCTGGCTCTGTGCTTGCAGCTCCTGCTGCTGCTGTGTGACACCAGGGGACTCCCTGGGTGCTGCAGCCAGCCCTGCCTGGGATCTCCAAAGAGACACACACACAAAAAAAACCCCAAAAACCACCAGGAAAAAGGGTTGGGAGTTTCCATAGCTACAGCTTTCCATGGCTCTGGTGGAGGCTCTGGCTCAAGCCCTGTAATGAGGCACAAGCAGAGTGGTTTTTCCCACTCCAGCCCAGCAAGGCAGCGTGGTGCATGAATAAAGGAGAGGAGAAGAGAGGGGGAGCTCAGAGATCTTGGAAATGACACAGAAATGGCAAGGACTGGAGTTTGGCACACGTTCCCTGCCCTGGTGCTGGGGCAGGGCATGAGCTGCAGCTGGGATGGGAGGGAAGGAGCCCCTCACTCCTCCCAGGGTGAGTGAGAGGAACCTTCAGGCTGCTCCACACCAGCAGAGAGCAAGAGCTGCTGCATTTCAATTCCTGTCTGCCTGCTGCCCCCAGGGAGCTGCTGCCAGCAGGGCAGTGCAGAGGTTTAGGGCTGCTGCASACTCTGCCCACAGCACCTGGGACAGGGGCCTTGCCTGGCTTCCCCCCCATGTCCTTTTATCAATATAGCATCACCCCCTCAGGGCTGGTGTCAGCACTGTCACACGTGCATCACAAAGTGATCACAGAATCAKAGAATTCCAGACTGGTTTGGGTTYGAGYGACCTAAAATTTCATCTCATTCCACCCCCTCCCATASTGGGAACARCTTTCCRTATCCCAGGTTGCTCCYAGCCCTGTRCAACCTCCCTTTGGACACTTCCAGGGATCATGGGCAAGAGGGAGATGGGCTTCCTCATTGTTTGCACCCTGGAGTTTTTCTATAGGCAGTAAAATCTCCTTATGTTATCCTTTTTAATAAGGATTTATGATTGCAGCATCAGGGAATTAATACAGACCGTCTGAGAGGGTAATTTTCAGATTCTTGGCAACTTACCATGAACCAGTTCCAGTAAATTTTCCCTTTTTTCCTCACCTTAATTTTGTTACAGCTTTTCCTGGGAGATGAGAGAGGGAAAGATTTAACTCAGAGGAAAAAAAAAAACCAAAATGACAACCCCACAACAACAAAACCATAAGTGAAAGAGTGGAAAACATAAAGGAACTCTCACAGCTCAGCTGAAAACCCTCATTAGAAGAATAAAGAAACAGACAAAAACCTTCACAAAAATTGCTCTGCTCGAGCCCACGTGGGCTGGGAACTGCCAGGATCAAATGTTGAAGATATTGACAGTTCCCAGGGACAGCATCTTACTGAAAGCAGAACACGTGTGAGGGATCTTCTTGCCTCTTGTCAGCACAGGGATGACACCAGCCCTGCCTTTGAAATGACTCTTGGTGCTGGAGAGGCCCTGGAGAGTGAGGCAGTGGCTCCTGATCCTCATTTCTCTGTGCCCAGCCAGAGAAATGCTGCCACAGGCACCCAAATGTGGGAAACTGAGGCAGATGAGGGTGAAGGATGGATGGGATCAGAAAGTTCTGCTCAGAATTTGTTCTTCTGAAAGGAGAGACTCTTTCCAGAACTGCTCCATCCACCTGGATTTTGGAAGGATTTTTTTCCACCTGGATTTTGGAAGGATTTTTTCCCACCTGGATTTTGGAAGGATTTTTTTTCCACCTGGATTTGGGAAGGATTTTTTTCCACCTGGATTTTGGAAGCTCCTCACCAGAGCACCAGGAGCTCCAAGAGCTCTGTGGGAGCTGCTGTCACACCAATGGCTCACTCCAGCATTCCTGCTGTCCCATCTCCCAGGAAATGCCTCAAGAACGAGGTTTCATGGCTCAGACAGGGCTGCTGGGCCATGGGGATGGCAAACACTC
>NDFG01000078.1:1003392-1036994 GCA_002167245.1 Sporophila hypoxantha
GCAGAGCCCGAGCAGCACCCTCTGCCTGCACCAGAAGCAGACACGGTTTCCAAYCAGGAGCTCTGTGCCGGGATCGCGCTGTCCCTGCCGGTCACCTCGGAAATAACTCAGCATCTCCCCGCTAGAAACACCCAACCACCCCAGAGAGAAGCGAAGGTGGAATATTTGGAAGAGAAAGGAGCAAAGCTCTCTGTAGGTACGTGGTTTTTCTCGCGGGAAGCCGTGCCTGGCAGTGATGCTTCAGCTGAACTGTGATTTTTGCAGCCGCTCCGGGGACTCGTCTGACGCTTCCCTGTGCAATCCCCCCCGCTCCCGGCACGCTCCCGCAGCATCTCAGCACATTCCAGCCCCAACAGAGCCTCCGTGGCATCTTTTACATCAAAGTCCACCCCTCTCTGCCGGGATCAGCGCCAGCCGGTGAATCTTTGAACCTCCAGGCATTTTGATCCCGTTCAGCTGAAGGGAACCCAGCTGGGGAGAGGTTGGGAGAGGAGGAATCCATCACAGGGATSAGGAGATCCTCAGGGGATTTCAAAGCAGCCTCATCACCCAGCAATCTGGGGGTTTCTCTCTTTTCTGGCATTTACAGTGATGGATTTCCCCCTTTGATCCCAAACTCTCTGTGAGGTAAGAGAGGAGCAGGCTTTGCCTGGTGCCAGCTCTGTGGGGACAAGGCAGTGCTGCTACCAGAGGCCACCTTGGTCCATCTGGTCCAGGGACCAGCTCTGCACTGGGGAAAAATGCAACCACACAGGAGTTTTSCTGCTGGTTTGCTGAGATGGGAAGGAAGGGGAGGAAATCCCAGCTGTGTGGCCTGCTCAGCACTTGCAYCTCCCCCAGTGTAAGGAGCTTATGAGCTTCTGCAGCTCGGATGAACTGGCACCTAGAGCAAAGCCTCAGAGCCAGACCTAAAGCTGGTGGTGCCCAGGGCTCTGTCCCCTGCTGAGCAAGATCATCTCCTTGATCCCCTCCCCAGGAGAGACCAGCCAGCTCAGCCTTGACAGAGCCTAAGCTGGACTTCAGCAGCGATTCCAAGGGAAAAAACAGCTTTTTTTTTTCACCAAAGCCAATTTTCCAGGCAGTTTTCCACGGTTGTCTCACCACCTAAGGATTTTGTGAAGGGAGGAAGAAGAGGATGGGGCTGTGGAGCAGGAGGGCAGGGCTGGAGCAGCAGTGGGTGAAGAGAAGGGAAAAGGGAGGGATGGGCTGGGTGTGTGGGATCTGAGCAGCTCCCAAGGGCTGTCCCAGCACTGAGACCCTGCAGCACTGACACAGCCTCACAGCAGCACTGACACAGCCTCACAGCAGCACTGACACAGCCTCACAGCAGCACTGACACAGCCTCACAGCAGCACTGACACAGCCTCACAGCAGCACCAGGTGAGGCACAGGAGAGCTGGAGGCAGTGGGACAGCGTGGTCCTGCTGCAGGCAGAGCCCTCTGCTCAGCCCCAGGCCTCCCCTGAGTGGAACTCACTCACCCCACTGCCCCTCAGAAAGAAAACACTGAAGATATAAGGGAGAAATAGGAAGATATGTGAGCCCACGARGTGATTTCCTCTCTGAGGGGCAGGAAATCATCAGTGAGCAGGAATTCTGCCTGCCCTGGGGCTGAGCAGAGCAGCAGCAGTGGCTCCTGCAGTGTGAGTGCCAGCAGAGCCACAGCTCGTCCCTCCCTCCCCGTGGGCAGCACCCCTGACACCTGGGCCAGGGGAGGGAGGGCAGCTGTGCCCTGGCTCCTGCCAGGAATTCACTTTTCCTTTTGTTAATAGAGATTAATTCAGCTCTGGGAAGGGCTGAATAGAGGGGTGGGCTCCAAGTGGCTCCTGCTGTGGCCCCCCAGCCCCCTRTCCCTGCAGAACCTCCTACCCTCGGCTCAGGTGCTCAGAGCAGCTGCTTTATCCCTGGCTAATGACGTTTATTTTCTCCTCAGTGCCTCGGGGAGGACTCTTTCTCTCACCCTCCCTGCTGATGTGAATCCTGCTGCCCTATTGTGCTGATCTGAGACCTTTTTTTTGTTGTTGAAGTGCTGGTGAGCTCCCCTGCATCCCCCATCCTGCTCTTCCTTCATTTCCCAGCTTTGATCCCACCAGCACTGAAGCAAAGAGCAAACCCCCTCACATTTTCAGCTTGGCTCAGCTCCCTCACCTGGCTGGGACGGGCTGAGCCTCACTTTTGGGTTTTTGGGAAGTTCCCTCTAAAGCATCCTTCAGAAAAGGCAATTACCACAGTGCCATTAAAGCTTTCCCCACTGCACAGGCAGAAAAGTCGCTGGGAGCTTTTTGAAATAACCTTTAAACAATAGATCCTGTCTTGTTTACTGAATGTTCCTGAACTCAACAGTAATGCATCCAGATGTCACCCCTGCCTACCGTAGGCCTAACTATTTCTGGAAACACACCAAAGGCAAATTGCTTGGCAAATAATGTCAGATATGGCTGCAAAAAGAATATGACAAGTTTCCATCTCCTTGATAAAAGCCGTGGAGCAGAGAGTTATTTCCCAGGGCAGCAGAGCCGTGTGTACCTTCCACTCAGCCCCGTGGAGGAGCTGCATCCCCTCCTCCTTCAGCTCATGGGCAGGTGGACAATGGCACGTGTTTTCCTGCTTCCAGCTCAGGAACACATCAGTGTTGCTGTCCAGAGAAGCTCAGCACACTCACAACATCCGTGTCTGGGGCTGCAGGTGGCTTTTGTCCTGCTGGAGGGAGATGGGGGAGAAGCACTGGGTGGTGAGCAGGGGCTCAGCTGCCCTGGTGATGCCTCAGCTCCTCTTGTGCCGTTGTTGGGAGTGGAGTTAAATGAGTTAAATGCCAGCTCTGAGCTGTTCAATGGGCAGGAGAAAGCTCTGTGTGAAGTGAGAGGGTGACAGAACTCGGCAGCCCCTGGCTCGTGTCCTGTCTCCGCTCCTCGTCCTGCCAAGGGGAGCTCACGCTGAGGGAGGTGCTGCACCCAACATTGTCCCTGCTGAGATTTCTCCAGAGGGAAATCTGTACTCTTGGACACATAGGATGGGGTAAAATCATCATTGTGGTGGTTCTGGCCTAAATCCAGTGCTGTCCCCCTCAGTGATGCCTCTGAGAATCACATCTCCATGGAGCCTGCTCCTCCTGCTGCTGCCCCGAGCTGCTGRTAATGGGTCAGGGCTGTTATTAACCTTTCCAGGGACAAAGAGGTCCAAGAATATTTCCAAATATGATTCTGACCTTTAATTTTGTTTCCCAACCTTTCCAGCTGCCCTCTGCCCAGGGCTGCTCTGGCAGGTTCCTGAGGTCCCAGCCCTGTCTGGGTTGGTGCTGGCTGTGAGCTGAATGTGGCTGAAAGGTCTGGAGAGGGTCAGAGTCCATCACCCACCTATCTGTCACCCTGTGCCCATCTGCACTGCTGGGATAAAGGCTGTTTGCTCAGGCCAAAGMGGAACCAATCCTACCAAAAGGAGAGAAGGAGACAACACACAATGAACTGGGAGAAAACGCATTTAGACAGGGAATGAGCTGCAAGTTCAACCCCAAGAGCTGCCACCTCTGCTCCATCCTTCCCTGCACCTCTTCAATGTCACAAGCTGCATCACAGCCGTGGTGCAGGAGCCCTGCCAGGATGCAGCACCTCTTTCCTGGCCATGRCCTTCTCCATATCCATGACAACACCACAGCCAGGTACGGGAACAGCCRGAGTGACAAGGGACCAGCCATCCCTGCTGCTTCCACCGGCACTGCGCTGCCAGAGGGAAAAGTCTGAGTCAGGCAAATCCCTTGGAGCTTGGCCAGCTGCAAAACCCCTCCTTGCCCCACGTGCTGGGCGCTGAGGACACATCCTGCCATGCCAGAGGTCAGTGGCACAGACTGTGCCAGGCTGGGAGCATGCAGCAAAGCTCTCTGGGCTGCACATAAATGCCTGAGGGAACTGAGCACCTTTATCTCTCTGCATCTGGCACCCAGCAAAACTTTTAAAGACCCTAAAGGGATGCTGAGYAATGGCTGTAGGGTCAGAGTGGGAAATATTTAGAAAGGTTTGGGTCAATAAACCACGGGCAGTGAGTCTGTCCCTTACCCACTGCTGAACTCAGAGGGAAAAGGGTTCAGGCTTGACTCTGGTGTCACCTCCACGAGGGTTTAGGGACTGCCAGAGATTCAGTGGGAAAGGGTCAGGAGATGTGAGAGCCAGACCCTCTGCCAGGCTCTGCTGGAACACAGTGAGGACAAACAAGGAGCCACAGCACTGCTGATGTTCTGCCACCCCTTGTGCCCAGGTAGGCACAGGTATTTCAGTGTTTGTAACCTGTGCCCACTGGCAATAAACCAGAAAGAAACAAATGCTGTTTCCTTCCTTCCCCTCAAATCTCCACATCCTTTCTGAAMGAGAACCAATGTACTGCGGGGTGATAAATCAACATCAGTGGCTTTGCAGGGGATTTTGTTGAAGTTCTTTATCTCTCCTGAGCACCAGCACCATTCCTTAAGAGGTCCTGTCATCACTCTGCACAGAAATCCTGACATGCAGAGGGAAGGAGGTTACACTTCTAATTGCAGCTGCACAGTCTTTAAGGTGTTTAAAATCTCTTTTCACCAACTGACAGCCCCTGATGCACCTTTCTGCTCGTTTCAGGCAAGAAGGAAATCAACCACAGAGACTGCAAACAACCTCGTTTTTCACCAGCCATTGCAGTGGGACAGGAGCCTCAGCTCAGGTGTGGGATAGTTGAGGCACTCACTTCATGCACAATTCATGTCAACTGCTTTCCCTCCCAGCACTGTAATTTAGATGCTTCCTCAGTGAAGACAAGATGTGATGACTAAAAATCCCATCCTACTGGGTACTTTTGCTCAAATGAAGTCACCCAGGAGCACCATCTGCACTCTAAAAATCGGGATAACCCGCCAGSTTCCCAAAAATGACAGCCATACATCACGACAGACTCAAGAGCAGAGTTTTCCCTTCTAGGTTTTATGCTGATTCCGCTGCTCGTTTCAGGCTGGAAGACAATCTGTTGAACCTCAAAGTGCTGTCTTCTCTTACCTTGAATRTATTCTGCCAGGGAACTGTCTACCTTAATGAGTATGAGCACACCCCCACTACCTCCCAAGTTTGGTGATCTGTTATGTCAAATATAAATAATCCTGTCTGCAAGRGGTCGATATGGGGAAATGAAAAGCCATCTTCCCTTGGGGGATCTCTCTCTCCCTCCCACAGCCCCCCTGAGCCCTCAGGCTACCTTTAATGTGCTGAGCAGCATCCATGTGGCTCTGAGAGCACAGACCTTGATGGCTGCTGGATGCAGAGTGACAAAAACAACCCACAGGTGACAGTGCCATCACCTTCCTCTCATTCTGCCCTGGATCCCTCTCCATCACTGAGTGTGAGCTGATGGGATGKTTTCCTATCCAACCCAGCCCTGGGGTGTCCTACAAACTCATTGGGGTGGAGAGGGGGATTCTGATGTCCTTTGGGGCCAGCACATGAGATGGAAACAAAGTGAATCACATGCTCCAGGTGAGATGTCCYGCCAATGAAGAGAGGCCGGTTCCAGTCCCACCCTGAGCGTGCAAAGGGGACCGAGGTGTCCCTGGGGCAGAGAYGGACACGACCTGCACACCCAGGAGAGCCATGGCATGGGGGCAGCTTTCTCACTCATCCCTGAAAGGTGCTTTCATGACATCCCTCGCAGGCTTTGGAGCTGAGGCTGCTGGAGGATGAGGGAAAGCCGAGCCTGGAGCACGCCAGGGTTTTSCAGGCAGGTCTGAGCTGGCGGGACCTGCCCCATTCCCAGGCTGTGGGGGAGCGGATGCCGTGCGGTTCTCCATGTCCCTCCTCACCATCTCCCCCTCCAGATCCCTTCCCAGCCCGCTGCCGGCAGCGGGGCTATCCTGTGCCCGCTGCCCTCCTCGCAGGCATGCCCGGGGCGCGGGGTTCGCCGCCGGTTCCCCGGAGCAGCCATCCCAGGCAGTTTCGGATGCACCGGCAAGCGGGCGGCGGGGGCGGGAGSGAAGCAAACAGGGAAAAAACACCGCGAGAGACCCCAGCGCTGGGAGATGCGGGGAGAAGGGGCCCGGCAGAGCCCGGCAGAGCCGGGGGGGTCCCGCGGAGCCCCCGCACCGGTGCCTTCCCCCGCTCCGCTTACCTTCACACGGGGGAATGAATGGGGCCGGCTCGCTCAGGTGAGGACCGCGTCTCCCGAAGTCTCCGGCTCGGAGAGCATCAATACCAAAATAAACGTTTCTAAAAAAAAAAAAAAATCTTAAAAATGAAATAACGATTAAAAATATATATATATTAAAAATAAGCGGCAGGAAGGAGGCTGAGGAGGAGGCGGGCGGCAGCGGAGCAGGCAGCCGGCAGCAGCCACCCCTGTCGGCACATGGCCGGGCCGGCGGCTCTGCGGGGGCCGCTCCCGCCTCCCCGCCCCGCTCCCAGCGCCGCGGGGCCGCCAATGACGGCCCGGGAGCGGGGCCGAACCGAGCGGCGCCCGCAGAGCCCCGCAGCGGCCCCGCACGGGCAGTGGCACCGCACGGGCAGCGCCGAGCCCGCCGCCCCCCGCCCCAGCCCGGGATGTGGGGCTGTTCCCCATTCCCATCCCGGGATCCGGGGCTGCTCCCCATTCCCAGTCCGGGATGTGGGGCTGTTCCCCATTCCCATCCCGGGATCCGGGGGATGCTTCCCCATGCCCAGCCGGGGTGCGGGGATGCTCCCCATTCCCATCCCGGGATGTGGGTCTGTGTTCCCCATTCCCATTCCCGGGATGCCGGGGATGCCCTCCCCATTCCCATCCCGGATGTGCGTGGCTGTTCCCCATTCCCAGCCCGGGGTGCGGTCTTACCCGCGCAGGGTCCCAGCCCCGGCATGCGGGGATGCGCTGGGTATGCAGGAGGGGCAGAGTGGCTCTGGGAGCTGGGTTAGCCCCAAAGAGACACGGGTCATCCTGCTATGGACCCAGACCATCCCCCTACAGAACCAGGTCACCCTCTCTATAACCCAGCCACCCCACAGCAGAGTGGGGTCACCCCCTCTATACCTGAATCYCCCCTCAACAGAGTGGGGTCACCCCATCGGTACCCAGATCACCCCATTTCAGAGCTGTGTCACCCCCTTTCAGAGCCATGTCACCCACCATGGAGCCAGGGGATGCTGGTTTGGACCAGAGAGCTTCACCCCCAGTGCTGGCACAGGAGAAGAATCCCCATCCCCATCCCCAGGGCAGGGACAAAGGCAAGGCCAGCCCCACAGCACCCCCTGTTTGATCCCACACGGCCCCCAGGGCACTTTATAGGTGGTGTGAGTTTGTTCCCTGCTCTGTTTTTCAGGGGCTGTGCTGGGGTTTCAGCTGGTTTTGGTTTCATGAACAGAATAGGGAATGTTTCTCCTCTTCCCAGATCCATGCCCATTCCAGCACAACCTCAGCTTAGAGCCCTCATCCACAGCTTTTTCCCAAAGTGGTGATTTTCAGCAGCYGTGATTCACAAAGTTTCCTTAATGCTGGGGTAGTGATGACTCTTCAGAGCTGGAAAAAGCAAAATTTAGGACAAAACCTGAATCCTAGAGGTGCATTYCCCCTCTAGCAGGTGGGCAACCTGCAGAAGCAGCACCACAGGAGGTGTGGAGGTTGTCCCCCAGCCCCAAGCTGGTGTGACAGGGGAGCACAGACAGCCCCAGCTCCCCCTGAGCTCTGCAGTCCCTGCTCCCTGAGCTCCCTGCAGGGCTCCCCTGGGCACAGAGGATGCTCAGTGTGTCTCAGGAGGCTCTGACACCATCCTTGGCTCTTGCCACCCGAGCTGTCAAACTCCTGGTGCAGCAGGGACCCTTCTGCAGGCCCCTGGATGGTCTCTGTCCATCGGGATGTGTGACTTCTGTCCTGCAGCATTCATTTCCCTGGCAGTGAAACTCATTCCCAAGACCTAACTTAATTTTTCTCATCAGCGGTTCCAGCCCATCAATACTTTTCTGTCCCTCTCAGCTGATGAGAATAATCAGTGGTTTTATAGCACATCTGCTCTTTTTGAGATGGTATCGCTCGTAGCACTCCTTTAATCTATACAGAGGGAAACAGTTGTATTTAATTAATTGCTCCCCAAATAAACTGATCACCTCCAGCAATTCCAGCACACTTTACACGCAGTTCAAAAGCCTGTGCAGAGATCTGAAAGGAAAAGCACCCACTGTGATGACAAGAAATGAAGGTGAGGGAAAAAACCCACAATTTGTTTTAAAGAGTCTACTTAAGACAAATATTATTTAATTCTTCTATCAAATCTCATAATACTGAACTGTGTTGCTGTTGAGTTTCTCTTCAAGGTTGCTTGAACCACGTGCAGAAGATGTTGAAAGGCTGTGCTTAAAAAAAAAAAAAAACCCAACCAATTTTAGCTTTTTATTACTTGTGCAGGTCAAACGTCACCGTCTGGCAATTTGTCACTGTATCCTTGCTCAGAAATATGAACTATGGAGCTTCTCTGCTTGGCCCATTCATTTTGGTTTCAATGCCTGGCCTCAGGTACTGCAGTAAACATCCTCCTTGCTTCCCAGGGAGATGTCAAAGCAATTCTCACGGAGCTGAGCCCAGGATAAGAAGCAAGGAAAAGCAATGTTATAACAAGGACTTAGCAAATGCTTGGGCTGCCTTGAGAGAGCACAGAGCTTGCTTTTTGGACTTTAACATGAGGTTTGCTTACCCTAAGAGCAATTCTGGGAAATCAGAATTCTGTGAAGAAGAAAAATGTTTTTTATAATGTATTTCTTGCACTGATGTACAAGACCTCCATGGTGAGCACGGGCTGGGCTGTACAAACACAGATTCCCCAGACTTTGCAACAGAAATTTTTACAGAAGGGAAGTGCTAATTAGCATCCACAGTTTGGGAGCCAGTTGATAGCCTCGAGACCTGGCAGCTGGCCAGCCACAACTTTCATCAACCCCAACATTTGGGAAGTGTCCTGTGCCTGCCAAGTCTGTGGGATAAACAGACCCAGCAGCAGCCAGGAGCCAAATCATCTGTGGGTTTGGAGTGCAGTGCTCAGGTTGTGCTCACCTCTTCCCTCCACCACCACCCCTGGGTTATTCCCAGTATCAATCCTTCAGTGATTTTGTGCCCTCCCACTCCTGCAACTCCAAATCCTTGGTTTTCTCCTTTGACTCACAACTTGGCATCAAACTGCCCAGGAATATTTTATGCTCTTCCCATCACTCAGCATCCAAGGCTGCTCTCTAGGTTTTGTGGGTTTGTTTTTTTTTGCCCTACCTCCAGCTTGTACCATCCCCAGGCAGGTTCCCCTTGGTTTTCCTGACCCTGGAGGACTTCCACCTGCAGGCTTGATCTGTGAGCACAACGCCACAGCCCCAAACCTGGCGCAACTGCTGGTAGCTATGGGCTGCAGGAGCACTGCCCAGCTCCCTGTGTGTTATTCCAGGGGAACACACCAGCCTGGGGGGATGCTGGTGAGTGTTTTTATCTCAAAACTCCTTGGCACTGCACTTGGGTGGATGCATGACACACACCAAGCGTTGTGGCCTTCCAGAGATGCAGTAAAATACACACTCACCCGAGATACAGCAAGCAAAAAGGGCTCTTAATATTTGCTTAAAGGAAATCCCAAACTGCTCCTGCAGGGCTTTGTTCCAAGAGAGAAAACACAGAGTTAGGGCGCTCTAAATCCAAAACTTCTGCTTTTCTCTGCCTCTTCCCCAACAATTATTGGAGGTTTCCCTTCTCTTGGACAGTTCTCCAAGCTGATCCCAAATATTCATGGCAGCAGCTTCAAAGTCCCCACTGCCTCCTCCTCCTTGTCTGCAGCACCTTCAGTCCACCCTTCACCGGGATTTAATTGCAGAATTTTATATTGCTGAGAACAGCAGGGATTCCCAGCTTTGTGCTCTTTCCACAGTCACCTCTCTGCACCTGGCTTTAGCCCCCCACAATGTCAAGAACCTCCTGGCTTTTACACAGCCCCAACAACTGCCCCAAACTGCGGACCGTTTGCTTGGTTCCCCAACCAAAGTGGAGAAGAATTCTCCCCAGCCACTTGTAGAGGTGTGAGAGAACTCTTCAGGAAATTAAGAGTGGTCCTGTGAAAATCAGGGATGGCTCGTTAATGGAGGAGTTGCAGGGTGTTCTGTGTCTGAAGAGGCGAAAAACAGGCTTTGTGTGGTTTTTAAAGGATGAAAACAGCATCTTTTCCTTGTGGAATTTGGGGATTCTCACACAGGTTCAGGTGATGAAGCTTGGAAAGATGTCTTGGGATTCCCCAGGGAGAGAGAGGGAGAGAAAACAAGTGGCATGGATGGATTGGATGGGGATGGATGGATTGGATGGATGATGGATGGATGGATGGATGAGGATGGAGGGATGGATTGGTGGATGGGATGGATATGGATGAGGAGGATGGATGGATGGATGGATGGATGTGATGGCATGGATGGATGGATGGTATGGGATTGGATGGAGGATGGATGGATGGATGGATGGATGGATGGATGGATGGATGGATGGATGGAGAGATGCATGGATGGATGGAGGATGGATGGATGCTCATCCCATGGTGGAAGGCATCTGGAATGAGCTGGCACAGCCACGGGCTGGGAATGCCACCACAGGTGAGCACGGAGGGTGGGAAAAGGGAGGCACTGGTGGATACTGGGAGCTTGGGGTTGCACCTGCTGGGGGAAGAGTCATCGCCACTGGGAGGACTGGGCCAAGCTTCCCATGGCTCTCCTGCAGAGCGAGGCTGGAGCAGAGTTGATCCTGCCTGGAGCATCTTTTGCGGGGACACGTGAATCTGTGTTCCAATGCGTGGAGATGGTTATTGCAAAGCCACTTTATTTCTGGTGTTGTTATTGGCAGGGGAGTGGGAGTGCAATACAATTTTAGCCACCCTGATGTCTCTGTGTCCCTTACATCCCACCTCCATTCTAGAGCAGCTTTTTCCTCACATTACACGATCCTTTCGACTGTACAAAAGGGACTTTTTGCACCTGAAATGGTAAAAAATGAGCTGGTCCTGCAGAGCAGGGTCAGGAGTGGGCAGTCCTGGGAGAGTTGATGGCTGTGTGTCCCCCCCACCATCAGCACCTCTGGTCCCAGCAGGAAGCAGGATTTCCTTGCATATGGCAGGAACAGGGGATGACCAAMYTCTGTGTGAGGCTCAGTGAYGATGAACTTGCTCTTGGAGAAGATTCCAYTCACACCAGGAGCCCAGCCCAGCCCTCAGGCACGAGCAGAGCAGGAGCAGCCCAGCCAGCAGCACCTTTTTGCTCATTTAAAACCATCCCACTGAAGATCAGGGTGAGTGTCCAGAGCTGCTGAGTCGGAGACCAACCCTCAGATAAACTCCACTTCCCAGAGCTCACTCAGACCTCTCCCACCTCCCACTGGCACTATCCCCTGGATCACACAACGCTTCATAAACACACCCAGAGAACGCTTTTGTCTCTTCCTGTCCTTTTCAGATATTTTGGGTGTTTGTGGCAATCTCTCCTGTTTATATAACAAAGCCACAGCCCAGTGTTTGTGACACCATATCCATGGAAACCCTAATATAGCATGCACAGGCGAGGAGATCTCATTAGGTGCCTCAGCTGCGGCAGCACTGGGGAGGGAATTTCTCTGGGATGCTCTGCTGGGAAGGAGCCTGGCTYCTCACCCAGCCTGGAGCACCTGGCAGGGCAGTACCACATCCCAAACAACAAATAATGTGAATTTTTGGGTCATTTTGGCCTTTCTCCTGCTGTCCCATCACCAGCTCACCYRYGCTTAGKCCAGACCCCCACSTTTGGCCCTGCAGATCTGTGGGTGCATGGSTGGAGCAGGGGGAGGCAGGAGGGATGGAGCTTCTCAGTCAGGGCAGTGCTGTCCTCACCTTCAGTGCCACAGCAGGAGCAGAGTCTGAGCTGTAAAGAGCAGCTCAGGTCCAGTTCTGTCCCTAATTTGGTGAGTGGCTCAGTGGGGAGGTCTGGGGCTGCTTCCCCTTTGGATGTGAGGCAAAAGTTTTCTTCCACAGTGTAAAACAAAAAAAAATCTGGTCCTGAGGAAGGCAAAACAGGTTGGGAGAAAGCAAGAAACTGGAACAAYCAGAGGCTTGGCAAGGGGGATGTTACAGCATTTGTGCTGTAAGGCACAAACTCAGGGCAAGGAGGAAGGAACGGCTCTTACACCCGTCCCTGATGGATCAGGGATGATCCAGCATCTCATCATCCCTGGATCACTGTCACCTCCAACTGTCCAGGGCCATTCCCACCCATCCCTGCTGGATCACAGTCACATCCAAGTGTCCTGGGCCATTCCCACCCCTCCCTGCTGGATCACTGTCACCTCCAAGTGTCCTGTCCTGGCCATCACAAGGCACATCTGTGAGTTAAACCAGCCCAGGCTGCTGTCACATGTGGAACCTCTCACCCTGCAGAACCTCTCAGCTCGCTGTGGCCCAGGTGACATCGGGACACTAAAGCTACTTTAGAGAGGGCAGACACTCACCTGCACCCCTGCTGGGCAATTGAAATTCAGATTGGCAGGGCCAGTGCCCTCCTGGTGCCCAAAAAAACCCTGTTAGCAGCCTGCAGATCCCTTCTGATTCCTTTTGGGAACAGGACTGGGCAAAGAGATCCTTTGGGGAGGATGATAAACAATCCTTCCCACCTTGGGGTGTGATGGAACACATCCTGTGGGTCATGGGGCGTGATGGAACACATCCTGTGGGTCCTGGGGCTGCTCCACAGCTCTCATCTGCTGTCTGAGGGCTGGATTTGGCCAGAGGAACAGCCCATATTGACCCCTGCAGGGCCACCAAGGCCTGAGCATCCCCCCGTGTGCCAGCCCAGCTTTGCCCTGCTCACACATGGCCCCAGCCTGAGTCAGGCACTGCCAAACCTCATCAGCACCCAGAAAAATTCCATCCTGGGGCTGGGCAGGGCTGTGGASAGCAGAGCCCCGGGGCAGACAGAGAGCTTCCCTTCCCTCCCATCCCCTCCCCTCCCTGCCCTTGCCCAYATCGAATTTCCATTTCTGTTAGCGAGGCAATGGATTATAGCTCGGGGGGCTGTGCCTGCTCCAGCCCCTAATTCGGCGCATCAGTTGTGTTTAAAGCCGTACCTGGGAGCYGCCTTTGTTCCAGGCGGGCTGCTCCCCGGCACTGCCGGGCTCTGGAAGCCACCGCTGGCCACCAGGTGCTGAGTGGGGAGGGAAAACCACGGATTTTTGTCACCAGGAGGGTTTGGGTGTGGGCTCAGCAACTCCCGGTGCGGGTTCAGCATCCAGCCCTGCCCTGGGGCTCACAGCCCGCTCCAGGTYTTCCTGGGCATCTTTCCTGCTTTTCTGCCTGGAGAGGGACATGAGGGGTGTGGGGACACCCCAGTCCCATCTCCAGCACAGTCCTGCCGGCATTCCCTTCCTCAGGAGCTCCCACACGGGCACAAAGTGGCTGCTCTGCCCCGGAGGACAGGGCAGGACCCACGGCTCCCACCCCACAGCCCTCCCGTGGGATTTTGCTCCTGAATGAGTTTCCCAGTCAGGAAACTCTGGCGATTCTACATCTCCTTGAAGTCTTAAAATAAACACTCCCAGCAATGAGTGGAAAGCTGGATTCTCGCTCCTCGCCTGGATTTATGAGCCACGACTCAGGAGAAACTGAAGGAGAGCAGGCAGAGAGAGAGAGAGAGAMATGTYCATAATTTTTTTTCTCTCTTCAAATAAATTCTCAGCGCTTATCTGCAAAGTTCAGCTGTTTTCAAGCTGACCTGCCCGTGTTCTGCTGTTCCACTGCAAATTCCTCCTGTKCAGGAGAGCTCAGGAGCTCCACTTGCACACGCCAGCAACCTGGGGTTTCATCTCTGATGGAGGGAGYCAGAACTTGTTAGCTGAGGACCCCCTCCTGCCCCCGGTGAGGATCACTTTGCCTTCCTGCTGTGCTTGGCAGCTCAGCTTCTTCTCTTTACAATGAGGAAACGGAGCCAAGAGAGGAGGACAAGTGGGTGAATCTGCTTGGAGGAGATCAGGGATAGGCAAGGACAAAAATCTGTTCTATGGGGCTTTTGTAAGGCAGCCAGACTTGTGTAACGCTCCAGCACCAGGGCTGGGGGATGAGGGACATCCAGCTGATGCCTTCAGTGTGTCCAGGAGCCTCGGGAAAAGGGGAAAATGCTGCATCCTCCGTGGCTGGGGTGAGGTGCAGATCCAGGAACAGCTCCAGTGAGCAGAACCCCAGAGACGCCACACTGGGAGCATCCCTAGGCAGCTCCTCCTGCTATCCAGGCCTGCTTTTAAGGCTTTTTAGCAGCAATGGGAGGGCTGGTGGGGACTGGGCTGTGCTCTGGGGGAGGGATGGGGCTGAGGGATGCTCCTCTGGGAGAGCTCAGCTCTCCATCCCTCCTGTGCTTGGCCTTTTGCCTGGTGGGGCTGACTGAGAGAGCAAACCCTGCGAGCAGCAGGTCACCCGGCAAGGAGAGAGAGACGGCCGGGATCAGTTGACGCATTCCTGAGTAATGGCTGTGTCTTAGGACAGTGAAACCTCCTCGGGTTTAACGTGGAGATGCTCGCATTGATGACTCATTAAAACGCCGAGCTGAATCCATTTCCTCTCCTTAGCCAGGGCTGGGGGAGGCGGATCTGCCCCTGTGACATTGCTGCAAGGAGCYGGAGGAAAGCTGAGCCCGGAGGGGACCCGAGGGAACCCCACAGYGGAGGCAGCACCCAATAAATAAATTAATAAAAGTAATAAATTAATAAAACAATGTTTTATTAATAAATTAATAAAACYYTGCCACCGGCTCGCAGGCTAAAGCCAGGCAATGTGTGTGTGTGTATGCATCAAAGAGCTCCAGGCAGTTCATTATKATTCCAATTAACGTGGGAAAGTTAATAACCGAAAGAGAATCCATCAGATTTTAAACAAATGGGAAGCAGGACAGGGAGTGGCTAAAGGTGTCTTTAAACTTTAAACTGAGCCCAAATCCCAGCTGCTACAAAGAAATAACAAATATTGAATATATCCAGTGGCCTGGGCAGGTGGGGGCTTCAATGGGTACTAAGCTGGGTGGGAGAGGAGCTGGGCTTTGCTGGTTTGAAAGGACCAGAATTAAATCCCACAAAGCCCAAAAATGAGAGGAGCAAGGAGAGGACACATCTCTTTTCTTGCTGTTTGGGGGAAATCAGCATTTCCTCTGGCACTGAGCCTTACAGGGGAAATATTTCAATCCTTGTCAGTATTATTTAATGCCTGGGAGCTCAGACAAGGCTCAGGGTGCTTTGTTCTCATGTCTGGCCACCTTTGGGGTGATCCCAGGCTGGGCTATGTGGACACCCAGGCCAAAGGCACCACGAGCAGTGCAGAGCATGTCCACAAGGGCTCAGCCAGAGCAGCCTGTGAGCAAACAGCCCTTCCCAGCCACTAAAGAAGATTTAAGAGCGAATCACATCAYCCCAGTCAAACCCAATTGCTATTGATAATGTCCATGTGCAATTAGAGCCAATTAAGGGGAGACAGCAGATGACAAGTGTTTAGCCAGGAGCTGACGGGGGTCAATACACCAGTCCAATTTCCCAACAYCTAAATGCAATTAAAGACTATCACTTACCCAGCTTGCCCAGGAGGGCCAGCACATAAATGGGCACACCAGGTGGCGGGTGCTGTCCTGGCAGGATGCAGAGCTCCAGGAGCAAGCCCTGCTCCTGCCCCAGCCTCAAGCTGAGGGAGGRGGCATCCATGTACTTCACCCTGGTGGCGGCGTTCCTGGTCATCCTGGTGGTGGCCCTGCAGGGCTCGGCGCCCCGCCAGAGTGATTTTCCCTACAAGGTGCCCCTGGACCCCCAGGGGCTGCTGGAGCTCTCCTGGAATGTCAGCTACCCCGAGCAAGCCGTGCATTTCCAGCTGCTCATCAGGGAGCTGCACTTCGGGCTCCTCTTTGGGATGTCGGACAGGGGCGAGTTTGAGAACGCGGACCTGGCCGTGCTCTGGAGCGATGGGCACAACTCCTACTTTGGGGTGAGTCACCTGAGTGCTTGCATGGCTGCTTTTGGGGCTCCCTCCCTGCTATGCAGRTTTCTGAATCGGGCTGGTGGTTTGGTAGGGTGGGGTACAGGGCACGTGATGGGGCAGCCCCACTGCTCAGGGTCCAGAAGGTCTCGGGGGTTTCTACCCCAGATCGGATCCACAGCGTGGGTTTGGCATGGGGATTAACCCAAAAGAGGAAAGAATAAACACAGCAGCACATCAGCAAGGCTGAGGGAGCCAGGAGCTGGGTGTCTCTGCTGTGTTTAGCTGCAAAGACACACACATCAACACCCTGCTTCACTCGTGTGCTGCTGCCAGCCACATTAAAAATTAACCACAGCTCCCATTAATGGCTCTGAGACAGGGCAAAAGTCACCAAGGCAGAGGCTGCTCCTGCCAGCAGGAAGAACCCAGCTGAGAGTTGCATCCAGAGGGATCAACYGGATAACAGGGCAGCCTGGGGTGCTGTCAGAAATTAAAGGTGCAAATGTATTTGGGAAAACTGATTTCCAGTTGTGTTGTTTGCTGTTGCTGCTGCAAATTCCATCTTTCCTGCCACTGTCTGTTTGTTGGGTTCCTGTCTGGGTGGTTTTCCCWGCCCACCACATCAGGCTGATTGTGATTGTGCTTGGCTGCAGAAAGAAATTCCCATTTTTGCCCATGTGAGGCTTTCCATTAAGTTAAATTTTACCTCTCTGCTTACTTCAAATTAACCATAAAACACATTCTTTCGCAATCAGCCGCAATGTGATCCGCAGTGCAATGAAAGCATGAAAAGAAGGCTTTATTATCTGAGCTCTTTTCCTGCTAATTACCAGCCCTTCAGGGTCTGTGGTGGGCCAAATGCTCCAGGATTTCACAGCATCATGTAAAGAAAACATAAAGGATCATTTCTAATCTGCCTTCCTGTGCTCACCCAAAGACAAACAGAAACGCCCGGCAGCGCTCGGGTTTTCTCTTTCATTTGGTGCTGAACAGCATCCTGCAAGGAGATCTCTATAAATCTCTCCAGCCCTGCTTTTCTCTCCCCCAGCAGCTTTTCTTCTGGATAAGTGTGTTGGCTGTTAAAGAGATCCACATTTGTTCAGCCCCCCATGTACTATGAGATTAACTTGCGCTCCATATTCCTACGAAATCAAATGTCATGAGAGCTCCATGGAGCTGATTTCCCTCTCCCCCTCTAAGGACAATATGTTCTGGAAATATGACTCTATAGCTCTGGCTGACATGATGCCAAATTGCTTTATCCTTTTTCTTCTGGTTTTTCCTCCCAAGATAAGAGAACCAGTGACACTTGTGTGCACACAGCCAGCTACTTCCTGGGTGCCTTTTCTGAGTAAACAGGAGACCCACAGGAGAAACAAAAGATCAAAGAAACAACCCTGATCAAATCCAAATTATCCCAGGATTTTATATTCCAAGCCCTCAAACCCTGAGGCACAGGAATACCCTGCTGCTTTGCTTCTTGGGGTGGCTTTGTCACCATCCTCTACAACAAGCAGTTTTTAGGAGGCCGTGCTGGGCTGCCAGAACAATCTGACCACAAAAAATTAAGAATTTTGCAGAAAATCTTTAGCCCAGCAATGGTCTGATCTGAAATTGAGGGAGGCTGGTTTGTGCCAAGGGTTTTGGAAAGCCCAGCCCTCCTTTCCACAGGGTCGCCCCAAGACAAACACACCCAAAATCCAGCACAGACCAACACAACACCTTCACATGTCCCTGGGGMCTTTCCTCCCACCCTTCCCAACCTTTCCACACTCACATCTCAGCTTGTAAAGGTCTTTCTGCACACTGTTAGTGCTGGCTCAGGTGTTTCRCAMGTCTGTRTGAGCACCAGGGATTCWGTAGCAGAGGCCATTTCAMCATGGACCTGCCAAGGAGATGCTGGAGGTGYGCATGGAGCAAAGCACAGGCATCCTGCAGCTCTGGGGTGCTGAGGGTGCACAGAAAGGAGGACCTGTGGCACCTCTGGAGGCACCTCCTGGCTGAGCAGGCTGCTCTCTCCCTCACAGGATGCCTGGAGTGATGCCAAGGGGCAGCTCCACATGGATTCCCAGCAGGACTACCAGCTCCTCGGGGCTCGCAGGGCTCCTGAGGGGCTCTACCTGCTCTTCAGAAGAGCCTTCAGCACCTGTGACCCCAAGGACTACCTGATAGAGGTATGGCATCGCCCTCAACCTGCTGTGACACCCCCCAGCCCCATCCCAGCCCTGTTTGGGCACAGCATCAGGTGTTGGTGCTGTGTGAGGCAGAGAGGAAGTGAGCTACAGATGTCAGCCCRGGCCCATGAGTAATGTTTGGCACCATCTATTCACAAGCCCTTCAAAAGCTCTCTCAAGTGTAGCTTTTAGCTCGTTTGCATCATCAGCTCCTGTTGAACATGCATTGGGTCTATATAAATCCTTCCTGCATCACTCTGCTTGACAGTCTGGAGCCAACTGTTGGGAGTGTCACGAAGAGGGGTTGGTGTACCAACAGCAGGCAAACAGGAGGGTGGTGACAGGAGCTGGGACAAAGGGACAGCAAATAGAGGTGCTGCTCTGTGCTCGGTGGTGTCTCCCTGGCTCTGCACCCACCACTCCTCTCTGAGCTGGGATTTGGGATAAACCCTCCTGTCAGACAGCTCAGGGGCTCAGCTACAGGCCCTGGAATCAGTGCAAGGCTCATCTCACATGAAAGCCTTTGTGGGCAGGATATTTTAGAGCCAACGTGGGCACAGAGTGTCCTCGAGTTTTTGCTGCTGGTGCTCAAAAGCTTCTCTTGTGGTGAGAAGTGTCTGCCGTCTGCCAAAACACAGAGAGCCCTGGAGGGAACAATCTGTGTGTGTGAGCCACGAAAACACTTGCTGGTCTTTATTCTCTGATCCTTTAGGAAAAGATTGTTCTCTTTTTCCTTCCTCCCTTATCTCCTGTCCAGAGCTCTCAGCYTTCTTGTTTGCAGCAGACTTTCAGCAGAGCTTCTTGTGGTACCTTCCCCCTGAAAAGAATCTGGAAGGAAAGGGAGGACTACAGGGAGAAGCTTTGTTTCTGCTGTTACCTCCCAGGTTATTACTGGGCTGCTGGGGAGGATGAGCCCTGCACTGGTGGGTTTGTCCCATCTTGGAGCTCATGAGGGGCTTGGAAGGAGCAAAGAGGATGTGTCACCTTTTTGGAATTGATGGGGAACCTGCTAGGGAACCCTCAGTGACCACACCAGCCAGAGGAACACCCTGGGATGTAGAGCTTTCCTGGGACAGCACAGCACAGTGAGCTGCTGGTGCAGCCAGGGTGGGGTCACAAGATCCATTTCTGGGTTCATGCCACCAGTGCTGGTGCTAATGGTCCCTGCAGCTCCTGTTCTGCATGAAAACCCCACAGATATATTCTGCTCTGGCTTCAGGATGGCACCGTGCACCTGATCTACGGCATCCTGGAGAAACCAGTGCATTCCCTGCAAGCCATCAACGTCTCTGCCCTCCARGGGGGGCTGCAGAGGGTGCAGCTGCTAAAACCCAACATCAGCATCCCTCAGCTGCCCAGAGACATGAAGAGCATGGAGATAACAGCCCCAGATGTGGTCATTCCCAGCCAGGAGACGACCTACTGGTGTTACATGGCAGAGCTCCCCGAGGGCTTCCCCAAGCACCACATTATCATGGTAAGAGGCAGGAGAAGAGGGCTGCTTTCCCCAGGGTGGGTCAGTAATTGTGTTCACATCCTGCAAATTCCARYTSACAGGGAGGCTTTCAGGCCATGACATCKAAATGTGGTCCCAAAACCTCTTCCYMGTCCAGCCCAGCAGTCAGTAGCAGCCTCTTGTCTCCTAGAGAGTCTCAGTAGGAGAGGACCAGGTAATGTTTTCCCACCTGGCACATCCAGCAGGTTCCAGGGCAGGCTCAGAGCTGACTCCCTGCAGAAGGAACAGACCCACAGCAGGATTTTGGCACACATGAGGAGCACAAAACCACAGGAAACAAAGGAACAGGGCTGATGAGAGCAGGGCAGAGCCAGCCAGGATGGGAACTGGAATCTAAAAGATGAGGCATAGTCCGAAAAAAGAGAGTTACAGACGTAAATGCAACTTGTGGGCACTGCCAGACGTGTTGCTTGGGCCATCTCCTGCAGAGGAGAGGCAGAAACCTGCTGGCAACCCTGAGGAAAGGATGGGAGAACACCCAGCAGGTGTGGGGGTGGCTCAGGGGGTGACCTGGCACATCCAGAGTCAAAATCACACCGCGGGGATGAGGAGAACCTGCAGACACTCGAGCTGCAGCGAGTGCTCAGTGATTTCGAGGGGAGAGACGATGCAAAGGAAGGCTCAGAAGGAGGATTTTCTCTCTGACAGATGGTGTGAAGTGAATCATCTGTGTGTAAGTAAGAAGTGTGTAACTCCTGATACCTTCCCGCTGCTGCAGATCACTTCTYCAGCTGGCACTTTTAGCCAGAGATGTTCCTCAGGCTTGAGTCACTCTCTCCACCCCAAATCCCCCTCCCTGTGCCCCAGGCAGCTGCTGGACAGAAACAAAACCCAAGGGCTGCAGGCAGAGCTACAGCAACAACACAGCCAGGCCTCTCTGTAGGAAAAAGCAACATCCCCAGGGCCACCTTTACCCCTGGTAAAGGATTCAGTCATCACTAAACTGACCAAGATCTTCTGCTGATCCCCATCTCTTGCTGGAGAAAGGATGAGCTGGTTCTCTGTGGCTTCTGGTGGGCTCTGGGCTGGTCCCTAAGCCAGCCAAGAAATTAAATATTTCCACAACTGACCTAAATGTTCCTTGGGCACTACTAACATGTTGTTTCCCCTTTGAAGTACCCAGGTGCTTAACTCTGCCATAGCCAAAATATGAGAGGAAAGCTCTTTGCCCTTMGTGCCTCATGCCCTGAGCAATCTATGGCAGAAACTGGTACCAGGTCAGAGCTACTCCTGCCCTGGCAGCTCGTGGAGCCTGTAGGGCCTCAGCATYTCCTCTCCTCCTTGGGCCTGCTTAACTCTGCCAAAACTAAAATATGAGGGGAAAGCTCTTGGCTGTTGGTACCTCATGGCTTGAGCAACCTTCCCTCCCTGTCCTGTGGCAGAGACTGGTACCAGGTCACAGATTCTCCTGCCCTGGCACCTCATGGAGCCTGCAGGGCTCAGGGATGGGCTCTCAGTGTGTCCTCTCCTCCTTGGACCTGCTTAACTCTGCCATAACCAAAGCTCTTGGCCCTGGGTGCCTCATGGCCTGAACAACCTTCCCTCCCCYTCCTGTGGCAGAAACTGGTACCAGGTCACAGATACRCCTGTCCTGGCACCTCATGGAGCCTGTAGGCCCCAGGGATGGGCTCTCAGCGTGTCCTCTCCTCCTTGGGCCTGCCTTGCAGTACGAGCCGGTGGTSACGGCGGGTAACGAGGCCCTGGTGCACCACATGGAGGTTTTCCAGTGCGCAGCCGACTTCGACAGCTTCCCCCYCTACAACGGGCCCTGCGACTCCAAGATGAAGCCAGAGCGCCTCAACTACTGCAGGCACGTGCTGGCAGCCTGGGCCATGGGGGCACAGGTGGGTGTGACAGGGGACACGTCCCCCTGGGTGACAACCAGGCCCTGCTGCCTCCCAGACCATCCCAGTGCCACTTTGGGGGTGCCCCATAGGGGCTGTCCTCACCCTGTGGGCTCTGCTGGGGTTTGGCTTCAGCCCCTCCTGGGTGTGTTGGATTTCCTACCTGTCCCCAGTTCTCCTCCTCTTTGGTGCCATAAATCAGTGGGGTGGGACACTGGAATAGCTCCCCAGGGAATGGTCACGGCCCCAGGCCTGAGGGAGCTCAAGGAGGTTTTGGACAACACCTGTGGGTTTCCTGGGACTGTCCTGRGCCCCAGGAATCCCACAAGTGTTCTCCAAAACCTCCTTGGACAACAAGGGGGCRAGYAGTTGGATTTTGATGATRCTCATGTGTCCCTTCCAACTCAGGGATTCCTGGGGCTGTCCTGTGCAGGGCCAAGAGCTGGATTTTGATGATCCTTTTGTGGGTCCCTTCCAACTCAGGGTATTTTATGATTTTATGGCAACACTCAGGTGTTGTGCCACTGCAGGTGGAATGAGAGAAGCTTTTGGAAGCAAGGGCAGCTCTCCAAGCACAACCAAGGGCACAAGTCACGTCCCTCAGCCCACAGTGTGGGTCAGGATTACACCCACACATTCCCTTGGGCTTTCCAGCCTTGTGCCCAGGAAAGCCACCCTGCTGCTCCCCTAACASCCTCCCTTCTGCTTCCAGGCTTTCTACTACCCTGAAGAAGCAGGTCTTGCCTTTGGTGGCCCAGGCTCCTCCAGATATTTGCGTCTGGAGATCCATTACCACAATCCCCTGGTGTTCAAAGGTGAGGGGCTGCCCTTTGCTTTACCTGTGTGACCACGGCAGGAGAGCTGGGGAAATTCCAGGGAAGCATTGCCACCTTCTGGGGAGGCCCCTGGCCTAAACCATGGCCCTGTTCTCAACTTTGTGGAGAGCTGATGGTCCAGATCTGTCCCTGCAGGAAAAATACATTAAACCCCCATCATGCTGCTGTTTTTCTGATCGCAGCAAAGCCATCCTCACTGAAATGCATGCCCAGAGGTGGGGAAGGATGCTTGGGAAAGGAGCCTGCAGGCAGAAAATTGCCCCCACAGAGTTCCTGCAAGGATGTGATCCAGGGCAACACCAGGATTCAGCTGGGCTGTCTCAGGAGTAACCCCAATTTCCACACAAGGTGGTGGGGCTGGGTCTGAGCCCAGAGCAAGAGTGACAGCAGTGCCAAGGCACCAGAGAGACCAGGCTGCCTGGGGAGGGGGGGATGTGGATGTTGATTCCTGTTCTRCTGCTTCGATAACATTGTCAGGAGACACATTGGAAAAAAAAGAAGGATTCCAAACAACCCAGTTTCTTCATTAACATAAAAACAAGCAGCTTCTTGACTACCCAAGGATATTTTTAGGAGGCCAGAGCATATGTACTGTGGATCAATCATAGCACATTCGGCAACTTGAGAAGAAACATGGCTATAAATACAGAGTTCACATCTTCCATCATTCATCTGCTTTTGCCTGTTAACCAATAGTGTCTCCCCCGTTATTCTTATCCCTGGGTGGGCTCCAGCCTGGAGACAGGGAGTCAGGAGGGGTTCAGAGCTGCCCTGAACCCCTCCTGACCTATTGACCCTGCTCTTTCCCTTTGGCATTTTGGGATTAAAGAAGCTGCAGTGAGCCACATTCCTGAGGGAGTCCTCCAAAGCACTCCATACTCTGTCCTCCTGCTTTGGGCTCTCCAAAGGCACCCTTACCTTGCTGTCCTGGGACAATCCAGCCTCAGGTCAGTGCCCTCACCAGGGAACCAGGTGCCTCTGGGGCCACTCAGTGAGGATTTGCACGAAAATCTGTAGGATTTAAAACAATTTCAAACAGAGGAAGGAAGCTGGGAGCGAGAGGCTCCCCACGGCATGTCCTTGTCTTTCACCTTCTGGCCTTGTCCCTGCAGTGACTTGTCCTTGTCCCCTGGTCCCCCAGGTCGCCGTGACTCCTCYGGGATCAGGCTGTACTACACGGCCACCCTTCGTCCCTACGACGCTGGGATCATGGAGCTGGGCTTGGTGTACACCCCAGTGATGGCCATTCCCCCTGGAGAGGACAGCTTCATCCTCACAGGATACTGCACTGATAAATGCACCCAGCTGGTGAGTGCCTGTCCCCTCCATCCCGGCTGCACCTCAGAGGAGAAAGGTTTCCCGTGGCTTTTCCCTGGCTCCAGGCAGCACCAATCTGCAGGCTGCCAATTTGAAGTTTTAAACTCACCYTGAGGAAAGAAAAATCTGCTGTGTACAATAAACAGAGAGCAGCTGGTTGGGATGTGCTGGATCCCCCTGGAAGCAGCTCTCCTGGGGAGCCATCTGCTCCAGCTCCCCTGGGTACCATTCCCATAAAGCTCACTGCTGAGCTGGCCGTGTCCCAGTGGTGCTTTCCCTCACAGGGCTGGGAAAATTGGCTCCTGCTCCCAGGGAGCTTGCCAAGAGCTCCCTCAAAGATGGTTCCAAAGGGCCCACCTTGTTCTCTCAGGAATTTTTGGTGTGTGTTTTTGTAGGGCTTACCCACAAGGATTCACTTGTGTCACCACCAAGGAGGGCAGGGAGGGAAGCAGGATCTGCCTCAGCTGCTCCTGCTGCCCTGGAGCYTTGCTTTGGCAGCAGTGAGGGTTTGTCCCTCTGCAAAAAGCTCACTGAGCTGCTTTTCCAGGGGTACAGCAATCCCCTAAACCCCGTGTGAGAGCCAGACCAGGGGCAGCCAGTTCCCAGCACACAGCCAGGGGATGTGAGGGAGGGGATGTGAGAGGGGACATCTCAGGTTCTGAGTTGTTGAAATGGCTCCTGAGGTATTAAAGAGTCTTTTTTCCCAGCCCTGTGACCGAAGAAGTAGWCGAGATTCCTTGGCTCTGSTTTTCAYGGTTGTTTATTTTCTCTTATCTATSARATTCTTTCTCTGACCTGCTGAGGTCTGTCCAGCAGGTRGGGTTGTGGCACAGCCCCTGCCCTTGGGGTGGTGTTGGCTTTTTATACTAAGAACTGTGTGTACTTTATTTACAATAATTTTCCAATACCTATCACCTATGTTAGACAGTCTGTCTCTACTCTAAACCAATCCAAAAGTGCCACCATCCCAGAAGATGGAGGACAAGAACAAGAAGAAGAAGGACAGGACATGCCCAGATCCCTCCATCTTGCCTCTTGAACCCCCATTCTAAATCCCCAAAATTCTACTTTTTCACCCTGTGACAAATTCGCTATCATTCTACTCAAACTCTTGTGCTTGTAAATCCTCACKCAAAATTGGCAARTTTCTCCATGGGCTACAATCAAAGGCACAGGTGTCTTTMACTCCATGCCAAGGTCTCTGAGCCCCTTGCCAGGATCTCYAGTCCTCCAGGGCAGCCAGAGGAATGTCCTGGGTCCCGACATGMCTCAGCTCTCAGAGGGTGAACATCATGGAAAAACCAGCCTGAAATCCTGATTAACCCCTTGAAAGCCACAGCCAGTGCTGCCTGGAGTGATGGGGAAAGGGTGGCAGAGGGCTCCAGCCAGTTCCAGCTGGGTGTGTGCACAAGGAGGGCTGAGCAGCCGTTCCTCTCCTCACTCCTCTGGCAGTGTTGCACCTCCCTTTCTCCTGGTGTTCAGAGGAGGAAAGGAAAATGATAAAATGGGATATCTCCATCAGAAAGCTGCTCTGCAATGGGACAGGTGCRCCRAAATGGAGYACAAGAAGAAGAAGGACAGGACARGCCCAGATCCCTCCATCTTGCCTCTTGAACCCCCATTSTAAYTCCCCAAAATTCTACTTTTTCACCCTGTGACAAATTCACTATCATTCTACTCAAACCCTTGTGGCTTGTAACTCTTCATAAYAAGCTGATAATTTTTTCCATMGACTAAAATGGAAGGRACAGGTGYTTTTGACTCRGTGCRAAGGTCTCTGAGCCCCTTGCCAGGGTRTRGAGTCCTCCAGGGCAGRCAGAGSAATGTCCTGGGTTCTGACAGGGACAGYGCTCCCACGGGGGCTTGACCTGTCCTTCGTTCCTTCCTTTCCCAGGCTCTGCCCTCTGCTGGCATCCGCATCTTCGCCTCGCAGCTGCACACACACCTGGCAGGGAGGAAAGTGGTGACGGTGCTGGCCCGGCACGGCAGGGAGAGGCAGGTTGTGAACGCTGACAGCCACTACAGCCCTCACTTCCAGGTACAGGGGCTGCAGGGGGCACGGCTGGGTGTCCCTCCTGGGCACAGTGCCACTGTGGCGCTGCTCTGATGTGTGCCCTTCCCTCCCCTCCCAGGAGATCCGCATGCTGAAGGAGGTGGTCGCTGTTTTTCCGGTGAGTTGCTCCAAAAAATGTTCCAAACAGCACATCCTGAGTCTCCTGCCTCCTTCCATCCCCCCCATCCCGTCTGGGGACCCCCAGGAGGGCTGGAGGGAGGTCCCTGGGTCATCTGTGCCATCTCCACGCAGATACTTTGGGGACAACCAGCCCAGAATTGGTGTGTGGGCAGCCAGCAGCTAAATGAGGCTCCTGACTTAGCTGAGCTTCGTCTGGCAGAGGGAGGCGCCTCGGGGGGTGAGGATGAGCCATGGTGCTGCCCTCTGGCCTTGCTTGATGGGAGGAGAYGAAGAGATTCAGCATCAGAGTGGGAGTGGGTGGGAAAACAGGGGTGGAACCTGCCCCAGGGCTCCTCAGATGGGGAAGGACCTGACTGCAAAGCTGGGGGCAGCTCCTGGAGCTGCTCAAAGCACTCAGCGCCCGCTGGAGCTGTGCCCAGGGCTGTGCCCTGGGGTGTCCCCGTGGTCCTCAGTGCTGACTGTGGCAGGGAGGCTGCTGTGCCATCAAGTCAGCTCCTGTTTTGGCACTTCAAGCTCTTGCCTAAGTGCAATTTTAAGGTGTTTTCAACCCTGCAGAAATCCTTAAAAAGCGAGGAAAGCAGGAAACACCWTCCCTGGGATGCAGCCCTGGGGAATCTCCGCAGGGGATGCAGTTTTAGCAAGGACTCCTGTGGGGTTGCAGGCTCCTGGTATGGGGAGCAGAGATTTCCATGTGGAACACTCCCCCAATCCCTAAATTTCCCTGTGTTTGAACCCCCCAGGGTGATGAACTCATCACCACCTGCACATACAACACTGAGGATCGGAGCAGAGCCACTGTGGTGAGTGCAGGGGCAGCTCCCCTGCCTTTGGGGGCAACCCAGGGTGGGCTGGGGGCACCCCCAGAGTGGGCACCTGCATGAAGCCAGGCTGAATCCCAGCCAGGAGCAAAGGGAGGGGGGCAAGAAGGGAACTCACAAGGCTCTGCTGCCTGCAGCAGGGATGTGAAGGTGCTAATTGTGAAGTAGCATGTGTCACTCTAATTCCCATCACAAACTGTTCCACCAGGGATTAATTGTAATTAAAGAGAAGTGGCATTTTTTGACAGTGCATGTTATTTCCTTACATAGGCAGTGGGAAAAAAATATAAAAGAGCCTGTCAGAGGTACCATCAACAGGGACAAGGCTAAATATAGCAGAGGGATTATAGGAAATCTGCATTTTAATGTAAACCACACGGTCTAGCCTGGGAGTCTGCCCTTGCACAGAGGGCAGACAAGCAGAGAGCTGGCCATGCCATGCACCTGAAGGGGTGTGAATACCTATCTCTATCATCTCCATCTCTATCTCATCTCTATCTATCTAGATATCCAGATCTAGATCTAGGCAGATTTTAGATATAGATGTGAGTGTTGAGTGAGCTCTGTGCCCCCCTGCCCTCCCTGCCCCTGTGCAGCCCCAGCAGGGCACAGCCAGGCCCCACTTCCATCACCTTCCTGCCTGTGCCACAGGGAGGCTTTGGCATCCTGGAGGAGATGTGTGTGAACTACGTGCACTACTACCCCCAGACCCAGCTGGAGCTGTGCAAAAGCGCTGTGGATCCGGGCTACCTGCACCGCTACTTCAACCTTGTCAACAGGTAAAGAGCCCTGCACAGGGGGGCTGGGGGCACAGGGAGCCCTGGTACAACAGCCAAACCCAGGYGCTGGAGGATGGCTTCCCACCAGGAAGGGAGGGAGGGACTTTTCAGCAAGAGTCAGTGTGTGGCTGAGTGCATAAATGCAAAATATTCTTTATAACCCGAGGCAGACTCCAAGGATCCACGCCAGGGGAGGAGGCTGCAGCCCATCCACCCATGAGGAGAGGGGAGATGCTGACCTTGCACAGGGTGTCCTACCCACAGGCTGCTCCCAAATGCTGCCCTGCTGGCTGCTGCAGGCTGTCCCTGTGCCCAGCGGTGCCCTCGGAGCCATCCCAGGTTCAGCCAGGGAGGAATTGGTCACACCCAGCTCTGGAAGGGCACAGCACTGCTGTGCTTCAGCCTGGCCTTTCTCCTGCCCAGGTTCAACGATGAGGAGGTCTGCATGTGCCCACAGGTCTCTGTCCCACAGCAGTTTTACTCCATCCCCTGGAACACCTTCAACAGAGATGTGCTGAGATCCCTCTATGGCTTTGCTCCCATCTCCGTGCACTGCAACAAATCCTCTGCTGTCCGCTTCCCGGTAGGTACAGCCTCACTCCCAGAGCTTCCCTGCACAATTCCCAGATGTAAGGTTGGGTCTGTGGTGCTCAGGACACATCCAAACCCAGCAGGCTCAGGGCAGGGGGCTGGAGCTGCCTGGAAATCCCTGGTATCAGCAGGACACAGAGCCCYGCCCAGCCCTGGGCTAAGCCAATACYTCAGGAGCCCACCATGGATGCTCCCAGCCAGATCCAATTAGGAGATGCATTTGCATAAAGTGATTTGGAGGCTGCTTTTGTTGACTGTTAAAGTAGGGCCAGATCCAAGGAGAAACGTGAGGTGGTTTTTAGGATTTTGGCKAATCACCCAGCAGAGCGAGCTCATTACACACAGCATCTGTGCAGCTTCCAAAGGTGGTGATCCAGCAAAACGTGAAGGATAAAGGACTGGGAGGTCTTGAAAATAAAACCAAGCCCAGAGATGAGGAACATGATGATGATGGTGGTGAAGATTTAAAACCACTGCTGGCATCAGCTTCCAATGCCATTTAACAGTGCAATAAATTTGGATAATACCTTGTGCCTGGATCCAGTGCTATCCACTGCAGCACAGGAGCATGCTGAGCTGATTGCAGGGATAACCATCAGCTTTCTGTCACTGTAAATTCCCTTTAGCAAAGTTTCACTCTGGAGTGGGCAGAAACCTTTCCAGTTCCCTGTAACTGAGCACCAGGCACCTCTCAGCCCCGCAGAGCTTTGCTGCAGGAACAGAAGTGGTGTGAAAGTTTTGTGCAGCAGCAGAGTTATGAATTAAACCTCTTAATTTATGACTCAGACAACTCCCTTGATTTCAGAGAGGTCTTGGGGGCTGTCAGAAAGGGCCTTGAGCAGACCAGAGCCAGTGCTGGCACAAAGTGGGTCACYAGCATCACAGTGAGGGCGAAGGAGCCTCTGCTCCACTGGTGTTTCAGAGCGAGCCCGTCTTGGAGACATCTCATTTATTCCATGCTGTTTCTGCCAAGAGAAAAGCACCAGCTTCTAATTAAYCTCATGTTTTTGCAGTTCAGTGATCCCAAATCTGATGATTTCTGGAAGGAACTGAGTGCTGTTAATTACTGAGCCAAATCTCAAGGTAACACTTGTGAGCYGCAGCGGGGACYGTGCCGTCCCCYAGTTCCCCTGCACCCACAAGGGCTGGCAGTAAACTCTGTTCAGATTTCAACTTGAAAGCATTGAAAACAACAACTACCAAGACACTCCACATGCCTTTGATCTCTCCAAAGAGCAGGCTCAGGGATGTATCAGCGGGGCAGACGCAGCAGCAGATGGGCTCAGGGCTGGAGCTGAGCCCTGGAGCAGGAGCACCCTAAGGATGCTTAACTGCTCCCCTAAGTCATAGGGGCACAGGAAAGGAGTTGTTCCTCCAGCTGGTGCTCCCCTGCAAAGCTGTCCCCTSTCTGGTCACTCCCCACAAGCTTTGGAAAGGTCCCTCCATCCCACTCCATCTTTCCCCAGGGTTTTCCCGCTGCRYGTGCCAGCTCTGGCCCATTTCGCTTGACATACCAGGAGAAATTTCAGCTGAAAACATAAATTCCACTTTCATCTCYCTGATGACTCACGGCTCTACCTCTCCTCTCCAGACCTCCCTCCTCCTGCTCACTCTGTGGCTCAGCCTCTCGCTGACATTTCCGCACGAACACGCAGCTGGCAGCCCAGCCAGAGCATCACCACCCTGAGCTGAGCCCCCCGTGCCCACCTAGCTCCTGCCCACCTCTCCACCAGCCACCAGGCCATGCCAACATCAAATCTGAGCTGGATCCTGCTCAGCAGGCTCAGCCCTGGGCACTGCCTGCACCTGGCAGGTTGTTTTTTGCAGGGAGCATCCCCAAGGTGTCACCACGGCTGCACAGAGTGGGGGGATTTGTCCTGGCCACGGTCACTGTGAGCTCTGYTGGCTGTGACAGCCCTTCCATGGCACCTCAGCCAGGCTGCTGCATCCCTCCTGCTCCACAGGCACATCCCTGCTGGAAATTCCTGGTTTTCTAGAGCATGGTGGGCCTGTGGCACTCCCTGGTTTGAGCTGTCTCCACCTGACTTGGCAGGTAACACTTRTTGGGGTGGAAACTCCCCAGCTGGGGTGGATTTGTGGAACACCTCAGACGRCTGCGCCGCTCAGGGGATGTGTAGGTGCTTCTGCACTAGGAATAATTAGTGATGTCTCATGAGAAAACACCCTGATTTGGGCTAAAAACCCACTTCAGACGTTAAAACTCGTGCCATTTCTCCAAGCAGACAGAAACACCGTGCCTCCAACATCTTCACTCTCTGGGGGAATGTTTCCACCTGCTGTGTGACGGTGTTCACAGGGGTCTTAGGATGAGGGAAGAGACAAAGATCTGACTCTATGTTTTAGAAGGCTTGATTTATTATTTTATGATATATATTACATTAAAACTATACTAAAAGAAGAAAGGATTTCATCACAAGGCTAGCTAAGAATAGAAAAAGAAAGAATGATAACAAAAGCTTCTGTCTCGGACAGAGAGTCCGAGCCAGCTGGGCTGTGATTGGCCATTAATTAGAAACATCCAACATGGGCCAATGACAGATGCACCTGTTGCATTCCACAGCAGCAGATAACCATTGTTTACATTTTGTTCCTGAGGCCTCTCAGCTTCTCAGGAAGAAAAATCCTAAGGAAAGGATTTTCCATAAAAGCTGTCTGTGACACTGCTGTGCTSTCAGGGTGCTGCTGACCTCTCTTGCAGGGCCAGTGGGAGAAGCAGCCGCTCCCCAGCATCACCGAGAGGCTGCGGGAGCCCAGCCCTCGCTGCCCGCCCTCTGCGGGGGCTCAGCCCGCTGCTCCCGTCCCCCTGCACCTGGGACAGCTCCGGAGGGACTGACACCCAGCCTGCCACCCAGCGCCGCCAGGCAGGAGCATCCATCGAGGGGAACATCCCTGCCCACGCAGCCGTGCCAGCCGCTGCCCTGGCCCTGCTCCGGAGGGGGTTCGAGCTCATCAGGCAGAGTTCAGCAAAGCCCTCCGGGGATGGGAAGAGCTATATTTAGTGTGTCATTAGCAATGCTGGCTCTGAGTAATGCTGCTTCCCACCCCCGGGATAATAACGGCGAGGTTTGCTATTGTGCAGTCCCAGGGAGGGGGAAGGAGCTTGTTTGCCTGCGGGGAAACTGAGGCACGGAGCAAAGGGATGTGTGGGAGCAGCACAAAAGCCTTGCTGGTGTCCCACGGTCCTGCCTAGCTCAGGATGGCTCCACAGGTGCTCCCTCATGCTGGCAGCTGTGGCAGGGATGGAGGGKTGGATGGATGGAAGGAGGGAGGSATGCAGGGGMGCCACAACACCCACCCAYCCCTCCCCTCCCTCCCCTCCRCTCCCCACTCCTCCACACTCTGGATTGTTCCTCTCGATGCCACCAGATGCCAATGGCTGGGAACAAAGGACACCTCTGGGATGGGGCTTGGAAAAGGGGAGGGGAGGAGGGGGAATGACAAATCTTTTGTCAGGAAAAAATTGRTCCATTAAATATCTAAATGTAAAATAAATTGCTTTTTGCTGTTGAGTTCTGAATGGAGAACATGCAGGAGGAGCAGAGGAGAGGCTGGAGGTGTGGAGGTGSAGGAGAGTCCATGTCCATCCCAGCTCTGGGACAGGTGGGATCCAGGCCAGGTGGCCCCCAAATTTCCTTCCCAGCCACCTTGGGTGTAAGAAAAACCCCAGGTCAGAGCACTGCACACCAGAAAAGGCTTTTTAAAGCAAAACCTGATCTTCCAGGCACAGAGTGGTGCCTGGCTTGGCAGGGAGGCAGAATGCTCCTTCCCTCAGAACAGGACCACAGCCACCCCCTCCCCTGCCCTCCACCCTYCCAGAGGCAGGGCAGTCACCTCCTATTCAAGTGAAAAATTCATCTCAATCTTGGTTTTTAATGTTTTCAGTAAAACCAAAGCATTTCAGAGTTCACGCTCTTGCCCGTGGCGCTCGTGGCACGAGGGCAAGGAATTGAAATCAGCTCTAAAGAGGCTGTGACCCAAACAAACCTAGTCAAGGGAGGAAAAGGGAAGAGCAGGGAGTGAGATTATTTCTTCAGGCGGGTGAAAGCTCCAGCAGAGAGCCCAGAGAGGGGAGCAGAGCAAGGCATGGTGATGGGGAGTGCTGAMCCTTCCCTGCAGCACAGGCTGTGTGCGTGTGAGGGCAAACCCTCCCTGCTGCCCCCAAGGCTGGCTCTGAGCTGCCAGAGGGGTTTGAGCTCCTGGCTCAGCCTCTGCCAGCACCCCCCTGTCTGTTGGGAGCTAAAAGGAGCCACCTCCAAGGTGACCTTTGGGAAGAAGCCACAAAGSACCAGGGAGTGCCAGCAAGGGCAGTTGTGGGGCCAGTGCCCCCCTGGCCACCTCACACCACAGCCTGTGCCAGGAGCAGCACAGAAAAATCATCCTGGAAGTGTCCAAGGCCAGACTGGATGGGATTGGAGCAGCTGGGACAGTGGAAGGTGTCCCTGCCCATGGYACCCATGGCATGAGATGGGCTTTGAGGTCCCTTCCAAGCCAAGCTGTGCCACGGTTCCATGACACACAAACACAAACAGCACTGCAGAGAGGAACCCACAGCGTGAGCCTGGGCAATGACCCTGCACTCTGCCCCTTCCCTCCWCAGCCCCCACTCCAGCAGAGCTCCCAGGATGAGGTGACACCCGTGGGAATGGGGACAGACACAGCAAGGGACCAGAGGGACGGCAGCTTTGGAGGCTCCAGCTGTATGGACAGCAGAGCTAGTTTAAAAAAAAATTCATTTCCAGGCTACATTTGGGGYGAAGGAGTTTCCAGCAAAGTCAAAAATTGAAACCACTTCACACACAGTGAGACCAAACACCGTTTCCAGGCCAATTAACCCATGGAAAAGAATTCTTGCTGCAGTGGCCCCGCTTCACTTGGGAAACAGAGCAGCYGAGTCTTTGCACTTTTTGGAATCTCTTCCTCCTCTCCCCTCTAATTTGACCCACAGTGACTCGGGTGTTCAGGAGGTTGCCTGGCTCTTGCAGCTGACCCCGGAGCCAGCAGGGGCAGGTGGGGCCGGGAGTTCAGCTCCTCTGCCCTCTGGGCAGCCCAGCAGCCCTCAGTAAAAGCCTTTCACACGTTTGTTGTCGGGGTCGAACGGGGATTTGGTGTGAGCTCGGGCCGGGAAGGTCACTCCCATCCGCTCCAGCTCGTAGCTGCCACTCTTCACAAAATCCAGGGAAACCTGTGAGGCAGAGCCATGGGAAAAACCTTAMAGGGTGGCAGCATCCCAGCTCCACCCCTAGGCAAGCTCCCACCCACCCCACACATCTGATCTCTGRAGAAAACCCGGCTCTGCCACCCCAAGAGGATGTGTGGAAAGGGGGATGAGAACTGTTAAAAGCACCCTGTTTTAAAAAAAAAGAAAAAGTATTTGAAAATTTTAGGTTTCTTTTTTTTCCCTGTGGAGGTATGTGATGGAAAGAAAAAAGGGGAAAGGAAAGGGGAAAAGGAAGGAGAGGGGGAAGGGAAAAAGGGAGAAGAGAGAGGAAAAAGGAGACGGAAAAGGAGGGGGAGAAGGAGAAGGAGAAGGAGAAGGAGAAGGAAAAGGAAAAGGAAAAGGA
>NDFG01000078.1:1039041-1118845 GCA_002167245.1 Sporophila hypoxantha
TAATGTAATGTAATGTAATGTAATGTAATGTAATATAATATAATATAATATAATATAATATAATATAATATAATATAATATAATATAATATAATATAATATAATATAATATAATAAAATAATAAATCAGCCTTCTGAAACATGGAGTCAAGATTCTCATCTCTTCCCTCATCCTGCAAACACCACCACAGCCCCGCCCCCTGAACACCCCCTGCCCTTCATCCATGTGGATAAAACACCCTGGACAGGAGCCTACAGGGGAATTCTCAGCATTCTGAGACCCTGCCCCACCTCCAGTCCCACTGACCCACCCTGAGGCTGAGGAAAAGCTCCCTGCCCTGCTCCCCCCWCTGGAGGAGAAGCAGAGATTGCTGCTGGGAGGAGAACAAGGACCTTTCTCGATGCTGAGGCTGTCGATGGCTCTGTAGCCGGCGTTGGCGATGCCATGCCGGGCTCCTGCCTGCATCACTGCCCGGTAAACCTTCACACAGTCAGCCCTGGGCACGTGCAGCTCCCAGCCCATCTCCCCCACGAACGACAGCCTCATGGCACGGACCTGCAAAGGCAAGAGGGAAAACATCCCCGGGGTGGAGCTGGGCTGGGCAGCCTGGCAGAGGCTCCCGTGTCAGGGGAAAGGCCAGCCTTGCCTGGGTGTTGGGGAAGATGGAACAGGGAAGCCTTATCAATATGATTGCCTGGCAAAAGATTTGGAGAATATAGAAACTATAAGTGAGATTGAAATGAAAGCAAGCTTTGAGATACCTTAGTTACTGAACAACTGGAAAACAATGGTGTGGCTGGCTGAAGGTGATCCCCTTTTGATGGAACAACACCCTCTGCTTGCAGACAGGCCCAAGGGTCAGAGCAGACCCTACAGCTTGGCAGAAGGGGCCCAAAGAGGAGTTTTTAGGGTTTAAAATATAACACAGTATCGTAATGTAATGATTCTTATAGGCTGTATGGAAATGCTATAGGATTTGTATCTTGTACTGGATTGGTTAGTGAGAATTAGAATATTCAACACAGAAGAAGATTTATGGTATTGTAACAAGAGCCTTACTCTCTTACCCTCTTACTCTCTTACCCTCTCATCCTCTGTCTCTCATCCTCTTTACCACTCTCTTTACTTCTCTCAGTCTTGCTCTGAGCTGTGGCTGGCAGCTCCCAGCAGGGCCCTGCACCCAGGCCCTTTGCAATAAACCCCAAGTTCCAAGCCCTGACTGCAGAGATCTCTGGTCTCCATCCGTCCCGACTGTCCTACACCTGGGAACTGTGGTGYAAGGCAGTTCTGGGCTCTCCTTTCTTGCACAAAGACAGGCTCATGTAGCCCCACATTTCTCTTCACAGAGAAAAGCAAGGCACAATTCTTCCTAAGATTATTTCTGGGATTCACATTCTCTGAACCTCAGAGAAAGAGAACACAATTCTTATCTCTTGCTGTGCCTGTGTTTGTGCAAAAGTAGAATGCAACATGGAGATTGTTTACCCAGAGTGATGGTGTTTTGTTTCCTTGGCCTATCAGGGCCAAGAGTATCAGGACTGCTGGGTGACAGTCACGAGATTCATTGCAGTTGTGTGCAGGTTTGAGTGCTAGGCAAATTCAGTTTTAGATGTATAGAATAATATAGTATAATAAAGTAATTAATTAGCCTTCTGATATCAATGCAGTCCTCCTCATCATTCCTCCTTCGTTGGGGCCCTCTCACCATTGCTGTTGATTCAGAGTGAATTTCTCATCTCTGGACATCKTAAGCCTGGCACCTCAAACCCAGCWACCACCAGTGRCAGTGGGCAGAGGTGGCTGCTGCAGCATCCTCTGCCTCCAGACTGCAGGGCTGGGGTGAGATGTGATGCTCCAGCTCCAGCCAAGCTTTTGTCTCCCTCTGCTGATGCACTGAGACAGYGAAGCTGTCCCCAGCAGGACTGTCCTGCTTTTGGGGCACTGCCTCACTGCTGTCCCTCCCACAGGGATGTTCCTTCCTGGACAGTGCTGCCACAGCAGAGACACCCCAAGGCTCCTGGGCATGGCCCAGTGCCACCAGGGAATGCTCAGGGTTGTGTCCCAAAGCTGAGCTGTCACATGAGCTCCACACCAAATGCCAGYAGCCCCAAGGAGGGATGAGCAGATCAGCACAGGGGACTCGGTGCTTCTCCAGAGAAGCCTCATTCCCAGGGATGGAGCCTGGCTGCAGTCCCAGGGAACAGCCTCTCCTGCCTGTGTTCACCAGCTTCTCACCCAGGCACCCTCCTGCTGTCCCTCTGGAACATTCTCCATTCCCAAAGCCTTCCAGGCCAGCTGGGACCAGCCCAGCTCGGGCACCTTCCCTGCAGACAGCCCTGGAGCCTGAGCTGCCTTTCCCTGTGATTCATCCCATTGTGTTTCTCCACTTCCTCCCCCACGAAACCCCTCTGGTTCATCCCTCTGGGTACAAAAATSCACTGCAGACACAGAGCTGCCTTTGGGAGAGAGATTAACCCCACAGCTCCTCTCTGGGCTGTGATCTGTGCTGGTAACAAAGCTGTCCCCAGCTCAGGACACATTCCAGGCTGGCTCTGGTGGCCTTGGGCTGGCCTGGCCATGCTGGCTCTGGCTGGGGCTGGGGCAGAAGCTGCATTTTGCCATTTGCTGAGCTCTTGCCCRAAGCAGAGCTGGTGCCAGCTGTGCTCTGTAATGCCAAATGCAAACAGACACCAGCAGCTGCTGCCCAAAGCAGGCAGAAGTGCCCAAGGGCTGCCTGGGCTCTGTGCTGCCAGCATGGCCAGGGGGCACAGCTGGGAGCCCAAATCCACTCCTGCTTCCCCCAGCACCAAAATCACATCCTCAAGCTGAGTTTACAATTTTTAAATTGTAAGAAGCCTTAACCTCTGCAATAGGAGTGGGGAGGAGGAAGGAACACAGGATGGGGAATTTATTTTTGAGGTGCCAGGAGSCAGCCCCGCAGCCAGGCACAAAGGCTGGCACTCCCTTCCCCAGGAGCACGGGCACAAGGGGCTCAGAGAAGCTTTTTTTCTCTTCACAAAGGTGTCATCTAATTAGGGAACAGCCTGAGAAGAGGCTGCTGCAAGCCAGCTTCCATCTTCACTGCGGCAGGAGATGCTCCGGGGATTGACAGGCAACTTCCCGGCTCGTTAACCCCGAATGGGACTGCAGCGAAAGTGCTCTTTACAATCAAGAGCAACTTACTCGTGGGAGAAAGTTCCTCTCAAAGCACCAGTGCTCCAGGGGAATGAGCATCCCAGCAAGAGCAGTGCCCACGGAAAACAGGAAACCCTGGAAAATGGGGGTGATCAGGCAGCGGTCAGCTCAGCTCAGAGAYGGACTGGGATGTGTGTGAGCCCCAGGCAGGARTCACYTCCCACCACGGAGGGTGGGAATGCTYAGGGCTGCACTCAGCAGCTCTGCTGGATTCCCATAGGAACAGGTCTTCCAGCTGGAGCTGTGGAATAGCATCCATTCCTGGGTTTTTGTGCAGCAATTCAAAAGAATTCTAGGTACCATAGAAAATGAAAACCTGAATTTTTCCCTGTCTCCAGCAGTGAGATTCAAAGGGGGACCTTTCTCTGCTGTTCCATACAATGAGAGACTCTATATATAAACTCACAAACCAATCCATAATTTCCAGAGTCATTAACTCTGCTGGAACTCTCCTTTGACTCCAGCTGATTTTGTTCAACGACTGAGTTAATGCAGGAAAATCTCGGTGATAACTTTTTTAAGATGCTGGGTTCAGTTTAATCCCCCTGGAAGGTGATAATATCAGCAAAGGCTTCAGCCTGCTGCCCTGAGAAATCCTCCCACTCTAATTCCAGCGTGGGATGGGGTCCCTGGTGTTCATTGTCCAGTGGGACAAAGGAGACCTCCTGAAAGGCAGCAGTCCCCTCCCAGCTCACACCCCTGAGACAGGAGAGCTTTTCTCTCTGCCCATCAGGGAATTTACACTCCAAAGAACTCACAAAACTTCTGCCAGCTCTATCTTCCTTGAAGGACTGGATTATTTATAACAAACTTGAAGTGAAATGCAAATAAACTCATCACACTRCTGGAGACAGGAACATTTCCACACCTTTCTTAGGGCAAAAGCAGATTATTACAKGATGATATCAGCCTGCTACAGGCTGACAAGGGAGGGTGTGGGGAGGATTAATGGAGACTAAAATCCAGCACTTTGGACAACCTGCACCAGTGGATTGGCTCTGAATTCCCCCAGGCCTTCCAAGGGACACTGAACTGCTGTGGGTGGAGTTGCTGGGCACCCAAAGCCCAGGGAGCATTGATGGCAATGCTTTGGAGATTCATCTGACTTGGGCAAGATCTGTGCTTGAGTTAAACCACCTTAAGGCCTGGCCAGGCTGTTGCTCACAAATCAAGAGGCTCTAATTTGATTTAGCAGCAATCTCTTCAGCAGGCAGCTGCAGGAGAATTAAAGCCATTTTAATTCTGAATGAAAAGTGGCTGCACGTGGCTTAACCCAATTTCCTTAACATCCAGCCTGCTGCAGCTCCTGGCTCTCCTGCTGCCTTRTATGAGATTTACTGCTTCACCTRCACCTCCTTCATGCCCCACCAGGCTCCAGCCTGAGAGCAGAGTTCTGGGCATGGTCCCTGCTCCCATCCAGCTCATCCAGCAGGAGAGGGATGCTCTGGGACCATGGCCTGCCCAGGCTTRCATGYYAAGGAGCAGGTACAAATCCCACCCTCTCCTCAAAGTGTTTTTGCAACCATAGGAATATTCCACACAGGATAAATATCACTGAGAAATCAGAGTTTCTCCAAGAAACCTTGCTAAAGCTCTTCCCTGGTACCCAAAGTTGCCAGCAGCAGGTTTTCCTAGGACATTTCTCCTTGGAGAAAAATGACACTTCATGGTCACCAGCTCTTCTATTTGGGGTGTTCAAGCTCAATCAACAGCTTCAGGGCCTGTGTGAGCCCTGAAGGCTGGGCAGAAGCAGGATGATGTGTGCCTGCACAGGGAGCTTAGGGCTGTCAGGCTTCTCCTGTGATCAAACAGCASCTCCCAGGCTGCCCAGTCCCTCCTGCCAGTACCTGACAGGCTTTGCATTAAATTGTCTCCATTTTATTATGAGGAGGGGGAAATAGAAAGTGTCTGGAGTGTCAGGTAGATCTCATCACCAGGGCTGGCCCTAATCCATGGAGGCATCTCTCATTCCTCTGGCATCACTGCAAAGCCATGAGTCACSCTGTCCCTTCCCCAGGCTCAGTGCTGTGACAGCCCTGGGAGAGCAGGATGGCACCTGCCAGGCAGTCAGGGAGGGAAACACCCTTTTCTCACTCTGGGTTTTGGCCTTTTCCTACAAAAACCACAACAAAACCCCTCTGGAATAAAGAGGAGGCAGACACATTCCTAACAGAGGGAGATGGAACAATTTGCCCAGAGCAGCTGTGGCTGCCCCTGGATCCTTGGAAATGTCCCAAGCCAGGCTGGATGGGGCTTGGAGCACCCTGGGACTGTGGAAGGTGTCCCTGCCATGGCAGGGGGTGAAACAAGATGATCTTTTGTATACTATTCCAAAATACAAAACCCAGTGCAAAACAATAACTGAAGAAACCGCTTAGTGCAATCCAACAATCTTTCAGGTCCCTTCCAAYCCAAACCAGTCTGGGATTCTGTGCTTGGCTGGTGGGTGCACAGAGCCCAGAGCTCCCTGGGCAGCTCAAGGAGTGMCCCCTTCCTACCTGGCATCCTGCAGCTGTGGTGATTTTGTGGGTGGAGAAGGGGAAGGCCTCGTTGCTGAGGTCGGTGTCGAGCACTTCCTGCAGGACAGCACGGCTGTGGGGAAACAGCAAAGGGGAGCAGGGAGGGTTATCCCCAAATCCTGCTCCCTCATCTTGCTGGGAAGACAGACTTGAGCTGAGGGGCTGATCTGCAGTGCTGTGGGAGCCTCAAGAGAAATTTCAGTTCCATGGGAAGTGGAGTGATACCCCAGRCACATCAGCACTCGCTGTCATGGGGCTCACACCTACCCCTGCCCAACGTGGGGACCTGCATCTGAGGCAAACCTCCCTCCATCCCTGCACCCCTCCTCCCACCCTGCATCCTTCCCTCTATCCCTCTATCCCTCCATCCCTGCATCCCTGCATCCCTCCCTCCATCCCTGCACCCCTCCTCCCACCCTGCATCCTTCATCCAACCCTCCATCCCTGCATCCCGGCATCCCTCCTTCCACCCTGCATCCTTCCCTTCACCCCTGCATCCCTCCTTCCTTCCACCCTGCATCCTTCCCTCCACACATTCCTCCCTTCCAAGCCCTGCATCCCTCCTTCCTCCCTTGCATCCTTCCTTCCATCCCTGCACCCCTCTATCCCTCCTTCCACACTTTCATCCCTCCTTCCATCCCTTCCATCCTTCCCTCCACCCCTCCATCCACCCCTCCATCCCTTCCTCTCCACCCCGCATCCCTTCCCCCTTCCATCATCCTCCATCCATCCATCCATCCTTCCATCCATCCATCCCATCCATCCATCCTTCCATCCTCCATTCGCATTCCTCCTTCCACTCCTGATCCTCCACCCCTCCCTCCATTCCTTCCCTGCCCATCCCTCCCTCCCCCATCCTTCCCTCCATCCCTCCCATCAGCATTGCAGGGAGGAGCCCACACCTCTCACCTCAGCGGGGCCCTGGATGCTCATCATGCCCAGCTCCTCGGAGCAGTCCAGGAGCTGGCACGGGAAATTCATGTTCCTGCAGCACGGTGGTGATTGTGGGACCAGTTGTGCTGAGCCACAGCCCCGCCGATTGGCCAGGTAGTACCCATCCCCTGGAACACAGCCCCGGCACTGTCAGGGCTGGTCTCTGCTCTGCACAGCCTCAAGTGCAGCCCTGAGCCACTCCAGCTCCACAGCCCCAGCTGGCGGACTGCCAATAAAAGGGTTAAAGAGTTGGGGGATTAGGGAATTGTGTTTGGGGGCTCAGCACAGTGAAAACCAATGGCCATTAGCAGTGAAAGTGTGTGTGAGCATCACAGGAAAAAACTCCCTAGAACAGCAGCAAAAGCATCTGCACTTATCCAGGCACAGAACAGACCCTCAAGGGTGGAGGGAGCTGTGGGACAGGTGGGAAGCGGGAATTGCCCAGTGACCAAGCCCACAAACCCCTACAGTACAATTCCACTGTACGCAAGGAAGAATGTTCATCTCGCTCAGTAATCCGGGTGGAAAAAATCCCAGGGATGGTGTTTGAGAGCTGCATTAATATGTAATCAAATCTTCCTCTGTCTTTCCTGCCACTACGAAATTGCTCTCTAGGTATTCTTTGTCATAGATAATAAGTGCAGCCACCCTACTGTAATTGGAAAATAGACTTTGCTGTGATTAAAAACCTCCAGTGCCCGACAAAGCATGCAGCTCTGCCAGCCACTTCCACCCTGCTTCTCCCTGCAGTGTCCAGACAGGAGGGAGGAACGGAATTCCTCCCACAAGGGAAGGGAAAAATCACAGGCACCCACATGCTGGGACAAACAGGATTGAGAACTGCCCTGTGGCACAACCATGAAGGTGACACAGCATGGTGAGCATTGTCCCATGAGGGACACCTGAAGGTGACACAGGGGCAGTGAGGATTTGCCCCCATGGCCACACCTGAACGGTGACACAGGCAAAGGGGGAGAGCCCCATGGCACACCTGAAGGTTGACAAGCAGGATGCCCGTGCACTAAGGTACGCAGGGGACTGACCCTAGTGCCACGTGGTGATTGCCAGGCACCTGAAGGTGACACAGCATGTAGGTGCCATTGCCCCATGGCACACCTGAAGGTGACACAGCATGGGGACAGGGCTCTGTGGCCACCGTGCCTGGCCAGACCGAGCTCAGCATCCTCCTCCTCCYCAGCTGCCTAATGCCATTCCTGCCCCCAGGGCTGCTCTGCTGCCTTCCAGTCCSCCTTAATTGCAGCTGATAAGGGCTGGGACAGAGGTCAGAGCTGCCAGGCAGGGCTGGACAAACCCAATAACAGCGATGAGCAGTGCAGGGCCCCGGGGACAGGGGACATAATCGGGTTACAGGCACCGGGGGATGGAGGTGGAAAAAGCCAGGTGGCTGCCATTAGGAAAATGCAATCAGCCCTGTGCCTGCAGCCCCTCCAGCGTGCCAGGGAGYGAGGAGGTGCTGGGACAAACCTGCCCAGGACTGGAAAAGTCTCTGTGTGCATTGAAAAGGCAGCGAGAAAACCTGGGAATTCAGGGAGGGTGAGCACAGCCAGAGCTGRTCCATGCAGCTGGTCAGGGTTTTACCTTCAAAAGCGGGGGCCAGGGGGGAGCCCGGGGTCCCGGGGCTGATCCTGCTGACGGTCAGGTCGCTCTCCACGCCGCCCTGGRGGTTCAGCATGCAGGTGTACACGGTGGAGCTCTGGGGTCACACCGGGCACCCATCATCAGGCCATCAGGCCAGACCCAGCACAGGACAGCCTGGGCAGCAGGAATCAAGGTGTCCACTTATCGCATAATACAATCGCACCCAGAAAGTAACACTGGCATTGTCACATCACATGCTAACACTGGCCACCATAGACACGGCCATAGTCCCAGCACAGGCAGACAGGAAGGAATGATGTGGATATTTTTCCCCACTGTTCTGTGTGAGGACATGAAGTTGCCAATCCTTGGCAATGCCCAACAGCTGCCTTCCCAGGGGCACACCGGGCATCATCAGCAGCCTGGCTACGCGAGCCACCGGGCACAGGCAGCTCCGCAGCACGGAAAGGTTCACTATCCATCAAATCAACCATCTCGGCTTTGCCCTGACCAACACAGACGGTGTCCAGCACAGGCAGAGGAGGAAGGAATGAATCGGCTTTTCCTTTCTAGTACTGTAAGAAGAGCATATAGAGTTGCAGGTCTCTTGAGAAAACTCCCAAAGCTGCTCCACGCCTCAGAAAACGGGACACAACAACAACAGCTGGCTTGTTCTGCAGGGTGGTGCTTGAATTACTCCAGCCAGCCATTCACACCTCAGATGTGAGGACCTGACAGAGGGAAACCTCCGCTCCTTCGCCCTGAGTCAGAGCAGAGCTGCCTGCAGCATCCAGCTGGCCCAAGGTGTCCTCAGCGTGAAACACCACAGCTGCCGACTTGGTCAAGCAGCATGGGACAGATGAGCCCAGCGCATGTCCATCTGGTATATTCGTATTTAATTTCACCAATATATTGGCGCCCAACGTGGGGCAACGAACCCAGACCTGAGGTTAAGAGTCTCAAGCCCCTGATGTGAACAAGGCAGAACCAGGCTTGTGGTGAGGACAGGGGGAGCAGCCTCTCCCCAAAGCCTCTGCAAAGGCCAGCACTGAGAGGAAAAGCATCTGGGTTTCTGGGTATGTTTTGGGTGGAGATTTCCGCAGCGAAAAGGAGGAGCTGAGGTCTGTACCTGGAGTCTTTGCTCACATCAGCACTGTAACAGCCAGTCTGACTGCTTTCGTAGCTGTCAAGGTCCAAACCCAGGTTAGAATTTCCCAAAATAAGACATGTCAAAGAGAGCCAGGGCGTTCCTGCACGTTAAACATTCCTTCTTGGAATCTGCAATTAAAGCAAACACGGCAGCGCTTGAGGGCTTGCAGCTCATGCCTGCCCAGCCCACAAAGGAAGACACAAATTAAACCATTTACATAATAGGGAAACAATACAGGAACACTCTCTCGGTGCCTTAAAAGACTTCAAACTGCTCCTGAAGAACAGGAATATTGCTGGAGTCCAGCCTGACAGGCCATTTTCTGAGGTGGGGGGGGGGAGTGGGTGTGGAGGTGTGGTGGGGGGTGGGGGTGGGGGGGGGGGGGGTGGGGGGGGCGGGGGGTGCCTGATCCATTCCTCACCTCGACTAACAACTCAGTAGACGTTATCATCAAAAACGCCACAATTTTATCAAATTTGATTTTTTCCCCAAGCGCTCTCAAACACTTCAGGAAAGCAACAGATAATTCCAATGGCCTTCTCCCCTGAGGTTTCTAAGCACGGCCACACATTTCTCTTCATATTTTTTGGGACATTTTTTGCCTATATCTTGTTGCTTCCCCCTCCTCCGAGCATCCCACAAAGCAGAGATGGGCACAAGTTCTCGTGCCCTCAAGTCCCCCAGCTGGCTGTGGGAGTTTGGCAGGGCAGGAGGTGGCTGGCAGCCCACCACGATGTTCATGGTGAGGGGGGCGAATCAGAAGTGTACTTCGTCCTCCTCGTAGCAAGGCGGTTGTAGGTGTAGTCCCTTGTTCGGCGCTCCGTGCCGTAGCACCAGTAGTAATCATAGTCCAGGACCTGGGGGACTAGGGGGAGGAGGAAGCATGGTGAGGCTTGGGAGAGTCAAAGGAACTCCTTGTTGATACTTCACCCACTCCTGGAGTAGATGGAGTGGTGGTGGGTGCCCACCCTGCGATTACTGATCACCATACGGGATGGTTCCCACAACAATATCCCTATGCCCTGGGGATGGATCACCCAGCAGTCCCTGCCCCATGGTGAGGATCCTCTCCTATCCCAACATCCCTGCCATGGAGGACGGCGTCTACCAGAGCATTCGCTGCCCATGGGGATGGGCCAACAGGCAATTCCCTGCCCTCGAAAGTGCCATGGGTTCCCATCCCAACCATCCCTGCCCTCAGTGATGAATCCTCATCCCACATCCCGCCCATCGGTGATGAATCCCTCATCCCAATTATCCCTGCCCCACAGTGATGAGCCCCATCCAACTATTCCCTGACCCATATGGTTGATGAATCCCGCATCCCAATAATCCTGCTCCATGGGGGATGATCCCTACCCAACATCCCAGCCCACTAGTGATTGGATCCCCATCCTAACATCCTTTGCCATGGGTAATGGATCCCCATCCCAACATCCCTGCCCTCAAGTGACATGGATATCCCTCATGCGCGAGACACCTCCCTGCCTCAGTGTGGAATCCCCCATCCCAACATTCCTCCTGCCTCATGGTGATGGGTCCCCCATCCAGCTGCATCCCCTACGCTCTCAGTGATTGGATTCCCCACCCCAACATCACCTTCCCTCAGTGATGCGATCCCATCCCAAACATCCCTGCCCCCAGTGATCAGATCGCCCCCTCAGGCCATCCCTCGTCCTTGGTGAGGGTCCCATCCCAACATCCCTGCCCTCAAAGTGATGGGCATTCCCCATCCCAAATCCCTGCCCACCAGTGATTGTGGATCCCCACCATGATGTGGGTCCTATCCCCAAGTCTGGTCTCTCCCAGGCTGAGGACCCCCGAAACCCCAGGTGTTCGTTACTGGAAGCTTTGCTCCCCCAGGGCTGAACCAGCCAGGTCTCTCCCAGCCGTGCCTCTCCTGGAAAACACAGCCCTGCCGCAGCAGTTCCTGCACAGGAGAAATGGGAACAAACAGCTTTTTATAAAAAAATTCCTTTCACAGTTCTCAAAGCAGCACTCAGGCTCCCCTCCTCGGGTGCAGATGTGGGKTCAAGACCAGATTWGTGACCCCTTGGTTTGGCTATCAACAGCCAAAATCAGCCAAAATGTCTTTTAAAACAGTGTAAAACCTAAGAATTGCCTGATTTTTGTCCCCCTCAGGCAGATTATTTTCCTCAAGGGTGGTCAAGAGGCAGCAAGCCACAGCCCAGCTGTGCACCCTGCCAAAACCTGCCCTGGGGTGCCCAAATTGCTGACCAAGAGATGCTACATGCAGAGAGCAAGATTCCCCACCATGTTTACAGAGTAATTCTATAACAACATTTAATATTTATACAGCAACCTTCTCATTCCTCCTCTGAGCTCTCAGGAAAGCCTCTCTGCATGCAATTAATTAGGGATCCATTAAGACATTCTTGTTTGGAGCCTCAGTTCGGAAAAGAATAGATTTTGTTGAACATCTCAGAAATCATTCAGTGCCTATTTATAAAACACAGCACATGTTCTGGAGCTGCATGGATAAATAGCAGCCTGTCAGTCAAGTGGGCATCACTTATTAGACGTGCTATTAAAAAATAAATTGCATCCTCAGTGACAGAAAACAACTGAGCTGTCAACCAAACACCGGGGGCTGGCGGGCAGGGGTGTCTGTTTTACTGCTCCAGCCTCTGCCCTCCAGTTGGAAGAGGAATGGTGTGATGTCAATCAGAGGGAAGCAGGAATGGGCTTGGGAAATGTGGCTTTGCCAGGGCTGGGGCTGGGGCTGGCAGTGGGATGAGGCTCTGGTGCTGAGCCAAGCTGAGTGTCTCGAGGGATCTGGGGGGTTCTGAGCTGCTGGWGCAGCAAAATGCTGGGAATTGGGTTTTTGTCTCAAGTGCTGCATCTTGAGAGTGTTCACCTGTGGATATTTGTGTGAGGAAGGGGCTGGAGCAGGAGAGAGGCCTGGCRGGTGGCTCCAGGGAGCAAAACCACTTAGGGGGTGCTGGCAAAACCACCTCCAGGGAGGCACATCCCTCTTCCCTTGTGCCCCAGCCTCACTCCACAATGAGAGACGTTGTTTTGGGGAGAAACTGCTGCTAAATTGTGAGCAGCACACGGTGATCGGGGCAGGAGATTCCTGTGAGCATTCAGCACCCTCAGCCCTCTCAGCTGCCCTGGGATGGACTCAGCCTTGGAACTGTCCTTTCCCCTTTTCCGTTGCTCAGTGATCATCACCAGGTTCTTAATCCACATCTGCTGAGTTAAATATGGGAATTTTCAGGCTCTGTGAGCATTAAACCACCCATGGCCCCATAACCCTCACAGTGAGCTTTGGGGTCTGGCAAGGATCTCCCCAGGATGGACGGATGGCATCACAGAGGCTTTGGGGAACGACCCWGCTGCAGCCACTCCTTGTGAGCTCCTTTTTGCAGCTGTGAGGGCCAGCCCKGGCCCTGTGCTCACCTCGTGCAGGGGGTCCTTCCTCACGTTGCGTCCTGCCAGGGGCTCATCGTGGGGGAACACCACGGAYTAGTTCTTGGCGTAGGACTCGTGGCTGCGCTCGCGCATCCAGCGGTTGTTGTCGGTCAGGGAGTGGTGGAACCTCCTGCAAGGCAAGGACGTGGCAACGTCTGGATGAGCCCACCAGCTCACAGCCTTCTGGACCAGACCCAGGTGTGGATGAAGCTGCTGGTGTAAAGTTGTTATTCCTGCTCCAGTTTTGTGGGTAGGAGCAGAGGAGCCAAGCAGGGCTCGGTGCTGGCCATGCCGTGGTGCTGACCAGCAGAGCTGCCCCACCCCAGAGCAACTGGGAGCAGAAGACAGCCCTGCTGAGGGGGGGAAATAGGAAAAAAATGAAATTTGAGGTTAATTCTGCCCCACTTCAACATGGGAGCAGCCTCAGGGCACACCTGGGTTTAAACACAGCCCTGATGAGGGAATGAACCCTAAACATTCCTTATATTTTTCACCCAATTCTCCCCAGGCTGAAATATAAATAAAACCCAAAATATCCTCAATTCATTTGAAGTATTTCCATCTTTCCAACAGAAAATCTCCTTGAAGGAATGTGCCAGCACAGCRCACTGTCAGGTTGTTAATCCCAGAAACCTGTAACTCACAGGGAGCAGCCTTGGGCACAAGTGGCACCTTTCCCAGGGCTGCAGAAAGGGAGCCAGGCTGGGCATGAAGGACAAAATGCCATTTCTAGGGACTTTTAAAATGATATTTTCAGCTTCCCTCCTTGCTGACTGGGGGCASAGGAGAGGCAGGGCATGGGGCTGAYCCCTGCAAGGAATACAAGTGATGCTCCCCAAGAGCTGTGAGAGCAGCTGCTGGCAGAAGGTGACACATGGCATGTCACCAGCACCCCTGGTTGCCCCATCAGCCCCAGCCCCTTCACCAACGAGCAGAATTTTTGACAGCAGCAAGCGGGCAACAGCTGCCAGATGAAATATTTACAAGCAAATGTTCTGAGAGGATAAATATTGAAATGTGTGGAAAAGGGAGTTATTTAAAGAGGAGCTTGGTAATTGTCACCAAAYGGAAGGAATGGGACTGACAGCTTGATGACAGGGCACATAGGACATGGGAGATGTTTGGGTGGAAAGCCCCTGGCTGCTCTTTGAGCAGGGCTGGGGTCCCTTGGGATCAGGAGAGCTGTGCTGGTGCCAACCCAGTGCCCAGCCTGGGATTTCTCCATCTCTCCATCCCCATCCCTGGTGGAAGGGGGCAGCTGGAGGCATCTCCCCCATCTCTGCAGGCCCCTCACTCCCACAGCCCAAGCCAACGTGGCATTTACCAGCTTGGCCACTAAATCAACATGAGATTTTCAAAGCTTTGTCCCTCACAAGGCGGTTGCTGTCACTACAGCCCTGCAAGAAAGCCCAAACRCGATCAAAGACAATCAAGCAAGTCAAAAGCAATTACTGAGCCAACATCTGCAGGGTCACATCTCCCAGCCCTGGTGGTGCTGCAGAGGGGGGCCGAGCTAATCTTTGTGCTGTTGAAATCATCCCCCTGATTATTAACTTAGAGGATTAGGCACGGCTCTAATTGAACAACAAAACCCAAACATAATTACCCCGTCCTTCCCCACCACCACCACCATCTCCTTGTGCCTGATGGAAGCTGTTTGTGTGGGAGTGGAACGAGGCAAACGAGATAAACCCCGTGTGTGCATTCATTAAAGCCACTGCCTGTAATTGATTCCAGCTCCTTGGAGGGACACACACGCTGCCTGYACAGCCATTCCTGATGCCAGCCCTGCCTTGGGAGCACCCCCAAGGGCCAGCAGGGATGAGGGATGCCCGTGGAGGCAGCATGGTCACTTGCCTGATGTCGTAGCCGTACATYTCCTTCTCCGGCCGGCCGTGGATGATCCAGTGAGCCAATTCCCTGCCACAGCCACCTCCCAGCATCATRCCTGGGGAACAGGGCAGGGTGCAGACAGGGCCAGGAGGCCAAGCAGGGCTGGGGAATGCCAGGATGCCCCTGGGATCCCGTGCCAGCAGGGTTTGACCCCTTCAGGTCTCTCTTACCGGCGCTGTTGAAGCCGCAGCCGAGGAAGAACCCTCGGACTTCAGGAGCTTCTCCCATGAGTGGTTTGTGGTCAGCTGTGAATGACTCTGGAAAGCAGAGAGGGGATGTGCCAGCGAGGCCAGGACAGGGAGGATCACACACTCTGGGGACATGTCACACACTTCACAGACAGCTTTCCTCCCGTGCTGACCTCGTCCTGCTCCCAGAGAGCTCCGTGGGGCCAGAACCGCACCAACACCCAGCCCTGCCCAGCACAGGGGTTTGGAGTTGGACTGAAAACTTGGGAAGCAAAATGAATTTCCCGATAGAAGGTGCATGAGGCACTGTGAGGGCTCTTTTTTCCCTCCCAATCCCCCAGCCAAGGGGGCTGCACTGATCTGTTTGTTGCCATTTTAAATCTGGGCCCTGTTTCCTTTCCTGGTGTGTTCCGCCTCTGTCAATTCCTGCTGGCYAATTCCATAACTTTGAGCCACTTGGTTCAGCTGAGGGAGGGCTGGGGATGTCTCTCCCGTGCTCAGTAATGTCTCCTGCTGCCAGTGCTATTCCACTGGGCCATCAGCCATGGAAATCCCCTTATAAATCCTCACCAGGGAGGACAGCAAGSCCCTGACAGAGGTGTGCAATCCTCCTCCCTGTTTGATGGTGCTCCATCCATCCATCCATGTAAAAGGAGAGGGGCAAAGCTGAGCTCAGTGTGGTTTTTCCCCACTTAGCAATGCCCAGTTTGTGTCCCCTGARCCCACTGCTCCAGAGAAGGCAGGAGCAGAGCCAGAATATTTCCACTGTCACCAGAGCAGCTCCTCACGTGCCAAAATCCCTGTACAGATATTCCAGGCTACAGACTCAGGGAGTTAATGGAGCCAAAGCACCTCCCCTGCCAGCACAGCTGACTTTGCCCTGGGAGGGGTGGTGAGGYCTCCAGGACCTTGGCACAGTGACCACAGCAGAGGGGACAAAGCCTTTGCCATTTGATCAGCCCAGCATGACTCAGCTGCCACAGGCTGCTGGCTTCAATCAAGAGGGAGAAAAGCAGGAGAGCTGAGCCTTGGAAAATGACATTATTGTATGACAAAGAGGAGACATCCATCTACCAGCAGCCAGTCCTGCTCTGCTCACAGTGCAATCAAGCCACTGGACCCAGGGCCAAGGTCTCTACCTTGTACAAGTCACGTTTGATCTGCTGCAGGGCACGAGATGTGCCCTACTTTCCCCTSATACAACCCAAAGAGTTTCCCTTTAAGTGCCTCAGCAAAAAGGGCTTTTATTATAGRTGATTTCTTAGTGTATAGTGGATTTTAAGGCCAAACCAAGTGTGCAAGGCTTGGGCTCAATGTCTGGCACCACCTCCAGCTGCCACTGCAGGGATGGCTTTAACTCCACACCAGGGATGAAAATKTGGGTAAATCTAACCTCACTAGACCAGGAGCAAGTAGTAAAAATAATTACAGAAGATAACACTTGGTAAAATAACATCCACTGCTTAAAAACATCTGCCCCTTAATTTTCCAGTCCAGCAGCCACAACATCAGCTGGAGATCCATTCAGTACCAGACTAAACCAAGGCAGGCAGCTCCCCAGGGAAATGGCTTTAAACTGAAAGAGGGACAACTGAGATGATAAGAAATTGATAAGACTATAAGAAATTATAAGATAGAAGTTATTTACAGCAAGGTAGGGGAGGCCCTGGCACAGGGTGCCCAGAGGAGCTGTGGCTGCCCCATCCCTGGAGGTGTTCAAGGCAAGGTTGGACAGGGCTTGGAACACCCTGGGATAGTGGAAGGTGTCCCTGCCATGGCAGTGGAGCTGGAATTAGATAATCTTTGAAGATCCCTTCCAAGCCAAACCATTCTGTGAGTCTCTGAATGTGTGATTCTATTTCTCCACCCAGGCTAGGCCTGGAATGCCACCCCTTCGAAGATGCCACCACTGCAGCCAGACCAGCAGCACTTTCTCTGCATTCAGAGAGTTTTTCTTCTCCCCAGGTTATAAAGCTTCCCTTTGCCTTTAGCAAGATCTTCTGAAAAACCCAGCCACCACAATGCCACCACAGTGGTCACCACAGCCACCARYGTGRCACCACAGRGGTCACCACAGCCACGTTACCTGGCCCACAGACAGTGGATTTAATTCCTGTTTTCTCCAAAACTGGCACTCTGTTGACAGCACCTTCAATGTGTTGCATGAAAACATCCCAGTCCAGGTCAAAGAGGCCAAAAGCAAATTTTTCAGATACCTAAAGAGGAGAAACAAGAATCAGGGCACAGAACAGAGGATGGCTGACTGTGTGAGACCACCTGGTAGAATCAGAGAAGATAAATTGAGGCTGCATTGAATCTCTGTGACTTTGGGGTTTTCTTGAACAACCCAGACAAATCTGTAGTCTGAATTAAGGATAGAGGGATGAGCACCATCAAGCAGGGAGGAGGATTGCACACTTCTGTCTCTCTTGTTGCCTCTGCACTGCATATCTGTGCCACGGACAGCCCCAAAGGGGAGATGCTTTCCCCACCAGCCACCAGAGGTTGGTGCCTGCAGAATTTGGGGGCTGTGCCTGCACCCACTCCTCCGAGGTGGCTTCCCTGGAAACCTGCCTGGCTRCCCCAGCAAACCTCCAGGCTGCACTCACCTCCTCCCAGAAGATGGGGTTTGACTCATATCCACCCACGGAGAGGGCATCGCCTTGGAGACGCAGATAGACCGAGGCGTCGTGATCACGAACGTTTGGCATGTTCTGAAACATGGGCAGGGGGAGTGCAGGGGTCAGAGGAGGCCAAGAGCCTTGGGGACACCCCTGTGGCACCCAGCAAGGTCCACAAGGGGCACAAGGTGGGCACCTGCAGCAGTGATCTGTCAGGGATGGGACACGATGGCACCGTGGGTGCTCCCTCAGCGCTGAAATTTGGGCACCCCAAGAGGAAAGCACCCAGCTAACCTGGGCAAACCATGGGCAGAGCAGCTCACACAGAGACCTGAGCAGCACCCAGGGGTGCCCTGGGGACAGGGAGCAGCCCCTGGGGTTGATCCTAGCTCAGCAATCATCACTCCTCTGCCACCCACCTCTGCAGGAGGATGCAGCAGCTGGCGGCGCAGGCAGTGGTGCACGAAGAATGAGGGATTTGTTCTTGTGAATAATGGATGGGGAAACATTTAGATAACACTGAGGAATCGGTGTAGGGCCTACTGCAACCCGTGTTGACAAGTYGAATTAAGTGGATTGAGCAGGAGGCACTGAGGTCTGCGAGCTGCAGCCTCTCCTCTGGAGCCTTTCTTGCTGTGCAGGGCACGGTGGAGTCACTGGGACTGAAATGTAATCATGGACCACAGCACTTTTTACACCTCGTGCTGAAAGGGCAGGCACAGACTGTGTCAGCAGGATGGAAACTAATTAATGTGTCACCCTCAGTGCACTGGGGCCTGAGAGGATGAAGGCTCCTTCAACTCCCAAGCAAATCTCTGCAGCCAGATGGCAGGAACAGATTTATAGGAGCAGTCTAGAAATGCTTGGAGAGCTACACCTCTGCCTGCCAGGTCTGGGGCTGGCTCAGAAAGGAGTGGGATCTTTATGAATGCTGCTATCAGACACCAAACACAGAGATCTTGAGGGGAAAAAAAAAAATCCTGCCAGTTGTAACCTCGTTAAATATTAAATCTGACTCTGTTCAAGGCGATCTGACAGCCCTGCCGAGGGTGTGCACTCCCCTGAGAGCAGAGCCTGACCTGGCAGCAATCAGGAGCTCCCACGGCTCTGGGGGTCCCTGGGAGGGGCAGGGGTGTTCCTGCCTCTCCAGCCCTGTCCCCCAGAGCAGAGGAGCCAGGCTGCAGCCGGGCAGCACTGACCTGGATGCCCTCGATGCGCTCGGTCACCACGTAGGCGTGGTGCATGGCCACCAGCGGCACGTGCACGCCTGCCAGCCGGCCCAGGGCCCGTGCCCACACTCCTGCAGAGACAACAACCCCGTGCTGAGCCCCTCTGCATCCCCCAGACAGCTGCAGGGCTCAGCCACGGGCTGGTGCAGACTTTCCTCCTCACGGGAGCAAAGCCACCCCTGAGTTGTGGCCGCTGCCCCTGTCCCACCCCTRGCCCTGTGCCCCCTGTACCTGCACAGTTCACCACGCAGGGAGTCTGGATGGTGCCGTGGGCTGTCTCCACTGCATGCACCCTCTTCACTCCAAAATCATCAGTTCTCACCTGGATGCCTGTGACCGGGCAGTTCTCGATGATCTGGTGGCACAGGAAGGGGGGCAGAGTCACAGCAGGGAGGACAACCCGCCTCACCTGACATGCAGCCCCCAAATTTGGGAAAAGGGAACCTAAGCAGCATCCTGAGTGCCTTGTGTTCCTCCCAAAGGTCTTTTTTCCACCCTCTATTTTCCCTGGATCTCATGGTTCCTGCCAGCTTTGTCACTGTCACCCGACAAGAAGACAACACCCTCTTTGGGAAAAGCCCCAAGTCTGCAGGAGCAGCTTCTGCCCCAGTGGGAAAAGGAGATAGTGAGGAAGGCACCTTAGTTATAAATTAACTAGATAATTTATTGGTTTTACAGAAGTTTTACTTGTACTAAAATTAGTAATAAATTGACTATTATAACTAATTAGTTAATAATTTGGAAAGCCCCAATTCTGCAGGAGCAGCTCTCCCCAGTGGGAAGGAGAAGTGGGAGAAAGGCACCTTAGTATAAAAATTACTAAGTAATTTTTTACTATACTAAAAGGTTTACTATAACGTAAAATTAGAATAAAATTACTAATTAGGGAATTACCGTAGCGCCTGGCAGGTCGCTAGCCCTAGGCAGGGTTGAGCAGGTGCCAGCAGGGTCCATGGTGCCATCTTGGGGACATACAGGGTGCCATAAGAGTCAAACGTCATCACGGGGTCAGGTCCTTGGTCATGTGCCGGGCTCAGCACGTGGGACTCCATCACCATTACACCTTCCCCAGCTGCCAGGGGACAGGAAAAACCAGGAGCTCAGGTAGGGAACAAAAGCTTTGGTCACCTCTTGCTGCTGAAGGAGTGACAAACTGATTATTTATTATCTACTTATGCTTTCATGGCTTGCAGATCTTCATATAAGGTTGGTAATTGCTCCATGGGTCATAATCAAAACCATACGTTTTGGCTCTGTGCCAGGGTCTCTGACCCCCTGGCAGGGGTTTGGGCAATCCAGGACAGGCAGAGGGATGTCCTGAATTTCTGACATTGGAGGAGAAATCCAGGACAAGTTTATCTCCCAAACCCTAATCCAGCTGGTGTGACGCTCAGATTTCAGGGAATTAACCCTGTTTTTGAATTCAAGCTGCCTTGTGCAGCTGGAAAATGACTGCTGCACAATGGGTGGAAACGTATGGGTTAATAATGGGGAAAAACTGTTATAATCAATATCAAAATCCAAGGCTGGATTTAATTTTTGCCACCTTTGAGGAGTTTGGAACAGATTTTTGCCTGCCTTGTGCAGTTCAGGAGCCTGCCTTTAGAAAGGACCTGCCTCCAGGTGGAAGGCAGTAGGGATGGGGACATTCTTTGAATCCTGTGCAGCTGGCAAAAAATGCTGCCTGCACAATGGCGAAAACGATGCTACCACTTATTTAAACAACCAAAAATCCGAGGCTGGATTTTAATTTTGCCAACTTTGTTCTGCCTTGTGCACCATGTTCAGTTGAGCCTGCCTTAAGAAAGGACGTGCCTGTCCAGGAGGGAAGGATGGAACATTCGGGGACCACAAAAACCCCTCCCCTGCTGCATCCCGGGGCTCCTCCCTACCGACATGAGCCTTTTGTACTCATCCAGGCGCTGCTTGTTGGAGGCGATGAAGAGCCCCCCGTTCTCCACCCAGCCCGTGTGCAGCCCGGTCTCGGCCGGCAGCTCCCGGCTGACCACGTCCCTGGTGTGTGCCAGCAGCTCCACTTCCACYTCGCTGGGACGCAGCTGCCACAGGAGCCCTGCGGGGGACACGGGGTGACACTGAGGCTCTGTCACCTCCCCGGCACCCGGAGAGGGTCCCCGTGTGTCACCCTGCGGGGCTCGTGCTCCATCTCGTGGATTTGTGGGAATGCTACAAAACCATCGGGTTTTGTTCTCTTTGGGTGTTAAATGGATGGGGGGAAAGGGTTATGGAGTGAATGGACCCCAAAAGTGTGGGAAAATATAAAAAAAAATTAAAAAGCTTATAGAGCTCTGCCTCCCTGCCATAGAAAAGCGGCTTTAAAAAGGGGATTTGTGGGAATGCTACAAATCATCGGGTTTTGTTCTCTTTGGGTGTTTAATGAATGGGGGAAAGGGGTTATGGAGTGGATGGGCCACAAAAGTGTGGGAAAAATAAAAAAGAAGTTTACAGAGCTCTGCCTCCTTGCCATAGAAAAATGGCTTTAAAAAGGGGATTTGTGGGAATACTACAAACCACCAAGTTTTGTTCTCTTTGGGCGTTAAATCAGTGGGGTATGTAGTGGATGGGCCACAAAAGTGTGGGAAAAAAAATTAAAAAAGCTTATATAGCTGGGCCTCTCTGCCACAGAAAAGTGGCTTTAAAAAGGGGGTGGAAACTGTGGAAATAAAGTGTTTCTTTTTGCTGCAGCCACATAAATCTTGGGCAAGGAAGGCAAATTAGGGATTTAAAAAGATTATGACTTTATATGTATATTATATTATATTATATTATATTATATTATATTATATTATATTATATTAAATATTATATTATATTATATTTATTATATTATATATATATATATATTATATTATATCATATTATATTTTATTATATAACTATATTTATTCAGATATATTCAATATTTTATATTTATTAAATTATATTCTTATAATTATATCTATTATATTAATATTATATATTATTATTCTAACATTATCATATTATTATTATATTAGTTACAATTTATATTTATATTATATTATATTAATTATATCATATATTAGGACATTTGCTTATTATACATTTATAATTTTTATATATATCTAAATATATAATATTTAGATTTAGATTTATAGTTCGTTTATATTTTATTTATATTTATATTTAGTATTTTATATTTATTTTATATTATTTATATTTTAATTTCTATATTTTAATAGTTATAGCTAGATATTTATATTCTATATTTATATTTATATTTATATTTGTAATTTATATTTATACTTATTTTAAAATATTATGGCAGAGAAAAACCAGACTCTCAGCATTCACATCCCAAACTCTCACAGAAGCCATCCCAAACCTGAGCATTGCCGGGCGCGCTGGGCCAGCACTACCCGCCTTGCCCAAGGACATTGTGTTAAGCACACAGAAGGCAATGGAGTTAAGCGGCACGTGCGAGCCCCATTTTGGCAGGTGATAGGCGTCTGCAGCCAGCGCTGCCGCCTCCCACCACCACCACCGCCCGAGCCCGCGGCCGCGGCCGCCGCTCCGGCGCCCTCCTCTGCTAGCGTTCTTTCTGGTACGGGACCGTCTTCTTGGCCGTGGGGCCCGAGCGCTGCTGAAGGCGGCGCTCCTCCAGCGGGGAAGCGCATCTCGGGCTCAGGGAGGACATCCTCCACCTGCACATCCCAAAAGCGCCTCGCTGCATCCCTGCTGCGCTTCTGCTGCACTCTCTGCCGGCTCTGGGCGCTGTGCAGGGTGAGCGAGCCCTGGCACATCCTGGTCCCAGTAGGTACTGTCGATGCAGCTCACCAACCCTCCCTTAAAAGGGGCTTGGAATTCCATGGCTGCCCCCTCACCACCCATCTCTGGGTGCTGATGAGAGCTGACGGCCCTGGATCCCTTTCCAGCAGAGAAATCCCAGTTTGTACCCTGGTAGCAGCTCCCAAACACCTCTCCTTAAAAAGGGGCTTGGGAATTCCTGGCTGCCCCTCACCACCCATCTCTGGGTGCTGTGCAGAGGCTGAGCGAGCCCTGGGATCCCTTTCCAGCAGCTGGGGTTCCTTTCCAGCAGGGAAATCCCAGTTGTACCTGTGTGCAGCTCCCAAACACCCTGTCTTAAAAAGGGGTTTGGGAATTCCTGGCTGCCCCTCACCACCCATCTCTGGGTGCTGTGCAGAGGCTCAGCGAGCCCTGGGATCCCTTTCCAGCAGAGAAATCCCAGTTGTACCTGTGTGCAGCTCCCAAACACTCTCCCTTAAAAAGGGGCTTGGGAATTCCCAGGGCATGCCTCAAAAAACACTTTTCCCCCACAGGAATTCAGGAGCTGTTTGGGCACAAAGAAGGTGCCAGGTTTCCTTCTGCCCACCTCTGGGTGCTGTGCAGGGGCTGAGAGAGCTCTGGGCACATCCTGGGATCCTTTTCCAGCAGGGATACCAGTTGTACCTGTGTGCAGCTCCCAAAAACCCTCCCTTAAAAAGGGGCTTGGGAATTCCTGGCTGCCCCTCACCACCCGTCTCTGGGTGCTGTGCAGAGGCTGAGCGAGGCCTGGGATCCCTTTCCAGCAGCTGGGGTTCCTTTCCAGCAGGGAAATCCCAGTTGTACCTGTGTGCAGCTCCCAAACACCCTTCCTTAAAAAGGGGCTTGGGAATTCCCAGGGCATGGCACCCTGTGCTCGTCATGCCTCAAAAAAACACTTTTCTTTTCCCCCACAGGAATTCAGGAGCTGTTTGGGCACAGAGAAGGTGCCAGGTTTCCTTCTGCCCATCTCTGGGTGCTGTGCAGGGGCTGAGCGAGCCCTGGGCACATCCTGGGATCCTTTTCCAGCAGGGATACCAATTGTACCTGTGTGCAGCTCCCAAACACCCTCCCTTAAAAAGGGGCTTGGGAATTCCCAGTGCACGGCACCCTGTGCTCGCTCATGCTGCAAAACCCCCTTTTTATTTCCCCCTCCACTGGAATTCAGGAGCTGTTTGGCCACAAAGAAGGTTTGCCAGGTTTGCCCTGGATCAGAGGGTGGGGCAGTGGCTGCTGGGGGACACACGGGGACAGGTCCTGCCTGTCCAGCAACCCCTGTTGGGGTCCTGGCTCAGGATTTGCTCCTGGAACAAGATTGAGGGCGCAGTGGGGGCAACACAGACCCCCCTACACAAACCACAGGCCATGAGCAGGGTGTGCCCTGGGGATCACCCCTGTGACAGCCCCTGCTTGCTGCCACGTGGCCACCAGAGCCCCCAGTGGCCCCCCAGTGTCCCCCCAAGCTTCAGGCTCCCCCTTGGTGACAGCACCAGGCACCACTCACCAGCAAGGCTCACTCCGGGCTGCCTCTCCCTGCTAGGATGTGGTGGGGCCCCTGCCTTCCTCTGATGCTCTCCTCCTCCTCCTCCTCCTCCTCTTCCGTCCCCTTGGCCCCTGCTGCAAAAAATATTAACCAGCACTTGGAGGCGAGCAGAGCCAGCCTGAGCCAACAGAAAAGAGAGACTTACCTCCTTGTCCCCCTCCTTGTCCCRCTCCTTGTCCCCTTCCTCGTGGCTCTGCTGCTTCCCAGGCAAGACAAAAAGTCTGGCAGAGCAGAGAAATTCAAAGCAGGCAGGAAAATTCTGCTTTTTTTTCCCCGGCTGGGTGCCCAGCAGAGAACAAACAGCCCAGCTGGGGCCAGGGGGACTCGCAGCCTCCCGGGCTGGCTGGAGCTGTCAGCTGGATGCCAGAGAGCAAACACGGCGAGGAAAGGCACCATCTGACCCCRCTGCTGCAGTTCCCAGTGGCTCCAGTCAAAGAACAGAGATAAAATTAATTTGCACCCCTCCTAAGCCAGAACCAAGAGCTCAAAGTGAAGGTGGCAACGCGGAAAAAAAAAAATTAAATTGGAGTCGGGTAGAAAAAGAAGGGTTTGATTTTGATCTGTAAACCTGAAGGTTTGTTGTTCCTTCAGCTCAGGGCTCAGCCCTGGAATTAAGGCCTGTTTGGGCAGGACACAGGAGTTCTGCTGGAGGGCCTCGTGCTGCTATCTCAGAGAAGCAGAAGTCGGGGTGGGGTCAGGGTCTGGCTGCTGGTTGGGAAGGATTGGGGTCCTAGCAGCACATCATGGTCCCCAGGCAGCATCTCCCACCCCTGCAGAGCTCTGAGCAGCTATGGGATGATTTTTGGGAGGAGTTTTAAGCATCCAGCTTCAGTGGAAGTGCCCCTTTTCTGCTCCTCAGTGCCCAATCCCTCTGCTGTTGCCTGCTGGGCACCCTGTGGTGCCCAAACTGCCCCAGTTTGGGAAGGGTTTGAGCAGGAGCCGAGGGGTTCCCTTATTCCAGCTTTATCCCCTGTCTCCAGCAGCATTTCCCCTCCTTTTCCCAGAGACAAAAGCAGTTTCTCAGTTTTACAGAGAGAGCCCCYGAAGTTCCTGCAGGCTTCTCCACAGACTAAACTGCTCAGAACAACCACAGAGCTGCAAACAAGTCTAAACTCCTGTTTGCAGTGGGGTGTTTCTGTTTGGCAGGCCAGAACCATTTCATCAGCCTGTCCCAATTATCAATATGACCTTTGGGTTAGAGCAGACCCAGAACAATACGAGCCCAAGCCTGAGCCCTTCACCAAGCTCAGCATGGGCAGTGGGGACAGCGGCAGCTCCCACAGCCCCTCTGAGCCCTGYTGTGACTCCAGAGCAGGAATGAGGGGGTTAATTTTTGGGGTGATCAGTGCAGTGTACAGGGAGCCCACACAGCTCAACCTCCCCCTGTAATTTTTAGGTTAATTCTYAAATAAAGCTCAGGCGCCAGCTGGAGCTTTCTAGGTCACAGCAAACGTGGTTAAGGCAGGGCTGAGCCAGCCAGGCGTGCTGCAGACTGTCAGCATTGCCTCTGCCACCCCAATCCTCACCCCATCCTCATCCTCATCGCAGCTGTGGGCTCAGCTCTGCCCCACAACCTCACTTTGGGCTTGGGAAGCACCACCAAGCACCTGCCCCTGAACCAAAAGCATCCCAATCCCACAGAGTCCTGCTGGGCAGAGCTGAGTTTCTCCTGCCTCAGTTTCCCCACGCTGGTGGCACAGCAGTTTGGCCCCTGGTTTTGGGGTGCTCTGGGCTGGGCTGGGTGGGCTCAGCCCCAGAATGGCAGAGGGAGGTGGCCACGCTCTGGCTGGTGGCCAGGGGGCTCGAGGGGCAGTGCCAGGGCCAGGGCAGGTGGCTGTCACACAGTGACGGGGGCAGCCAGCAAACACAGCCACCCCCACGCTGTGTTTGCTCAGAGCTCTGCTCATGGGGGGGATTTCGTCAGGGCTGGCACTCTTGCTGGGGGAAAAATAGAATAATTAAATAAAACACCGTGGCTGGGTGTGTTCCCTCCTCACCGGGACAGGAGGGGCTGTGCAGGTAAAAAAAAAAATCAAGAATAATAAATAAAAACCCCGTGCCTGGTGTGTCCCATCCTCGCTGGGACAGGCCCAGGGGCTATGTGCAGGAAAAAAAATCAGAATAATGAATAATAACCCATGCCTGGTGTGTCCCCCTTCTGGGACAGGCCAGGGGCTGTGCAGGATGGAACCAGCTGGGCTGGCTGGAGTTTATTCTGCTGTTCATGGCCCTGGAACGCTGCTCCTGCTCTGGTTACTGCACCTGGCCCTGGCTGGGCACGCTGGATCAATGCCCCATTCATTGCTGAGCTGTCAGACCCTGCACTGCAGCCACCCCCAGGAGCAGATTCTGGCACAYAGCTGAGCAAAGCCACTGTGGGGGCACCCACGTGCCAGCTCCAGCCACTGCCCAAGGGCTCAGTGTGCCCAGCCCCGGGCTGGCAGGGATGTCCCCAGAGGCAGGACAGAATGGGAGCAGATTTTTGCACTGCCCAGCTCTTGGTTGCAGGCTCCAGGGCTGCATTTGGCAGCCTGACTGTGCCATCCCACTCACCAGCAGCAGCAGGGGAGGCAGCAGGCACCTAAASCTGGTATTTAATCCATGGTGAAAGTTGGAGAGATGCCCTGAGACCAAACAGACACAAGGAAAGGGCTCATCCCAGGCAGGGTCAGCACCTGAACCAAGGCTTAACACCTGGCTGGGCAGCTCCTTCCCAAACCAGCATCCAAAATTCAGTGCCCAGCTCACGTCCTGATCCTGTGAGTAAAACCCCTCTGCTCACTGTACATCCCCTTCCAGCTGAACCTGGGAAAAGTGAAGCACTGGGGACTCCAAGGGTGGGAAAAATTAATGTTGTTAATTYAATGACATGGCAGCTCACAGGGACATCACATCCCTGCTCAAGGTGAGGCCTCCTGAACACCTCAGGTTTTTATGAGCAACTGTGCAGCTTTTTTATTGCTCTGGAACACGCTGCTGCCTGCAGGGCCAGGTGGGATTGTGGAATATGATATCCAGGAGTGACTAAAAGCCATGGAAAATCAGCCTGTTTCCTTCACCCTGCAGGGGCTCAGCTCAGAAAAGGAGTCACAGGAAAGCTCCTGCATGGGACAACTGCACGAGTGGCAGCTGCTCCAGGAATGAGAAGGAGCCTGACAGGAACAGGAGGGATCCACTCCAAATTTTGGAGGGTAAAAAGCACTTACTGTTCATGCCAGGAATGAGGAAGGATCCATCCCTGGGAGTGCCCATCTTCCCTGGATGGGCCAGGCCACCCCTGAGCCCCAGTGCAGCCAAGGGGGTTCCAGTGACCARGACCCTGACACCCCTGGCACATTAAAAACCATGGCTGGAAAAAAAACCTATCAGCAAAATTACACTTTATTTTGTTTGGTTTTTTTTTTCCATTGGGGAATTTACTTTGATGAATTGTAACTTAAAAAGGCCTGGAAAAACCACATGCAAAAGGGTTTCTAAGTAGCAGCTAAAGTTTCTATTCCAGCATTACAAGCTATTCCAAATGATTTCCAAATTCCCAGCTATAAACTATTCCATTAAACAAACAGTTTTATCTTTAAACCCCCCTCCACCCTACCCCAGTTAGTGCAGTGCAAAGGAAAAACCCAAGGAATTTACATATTATTTTCCAACTTATCCCATTGCAATTCCGAACGATCTTGCAACGACCTAAAATAATACATCCAATTTTCTCACCATCATAGAAAAAACATTTCCCTTTCTTATTCACAGATATATTTGTGGCAAATGGCTGAATAATTACTTACAAACAGAACAATCTCTTTTTTTTAACAAGTTTCTTACACCAGTAAACACAAAGAGGGAGAGCTCTCTGGGGGAGGGGGTTTGGCAGGGCAGGCAGAGGGTGGGGGTCCCTTTGGGGTCCCTGGGACAGGGCTGTGCTCTCCCAAGGTGATGCCCTTGCCACCTTACAAAATTGGCCACGTTCAAAAGGAAGGGCTGTAAGGCTTTGGGATGTGAGGAAGAACAGGAGCCATCAGGAGTTTGTGTGTCCCACCCACCCAAAATGCCCCCTCAGCTCCAGCATGGCCTCTGCAATGGCAATGGGACCCTCTGCCCTGCACAGGGGCAGGGAATTGTCAGCTCCCTGCTGGCTGCTGCRCTCAAACTGAGCATGGAGGGGCTGCCTGGGAGGGGTTAGCACCAAACAGTACCTTGGGAATGCCCTGAGCCCCCCGTGTCCCTGTCACCTCCCCTCTGCCCTGGCCAGACCCCGCTGCACCCACCTCACACCCCACGAGRTGGGGCACTCCCAGAGCTCCAGAATGAACAGGGAGCAAAGCAGGGGGGCTCTGGGCTTGTCACTGAGCAGCAGCATGTAATTCCCAAGTTAGCATCATTTCCTCATCCTTGAGAAATCCAAACTCTTCCATTTCTTATCCCAAGCACAATTCTGCTGCTCTGTTTGCAGACCCCCCATGCCAGGGGCTGAGGGCAGCAGCACTGCTCACCCAGCCAGCGCTGGCATCTCCCAAACCTGCAGCAGGATCCCACAGCAGGAACCACCCCAAATGCCAGGGGAACAACAGCAGGGCATGGAAGCACCAGCTCAAAATGCCAGGGATTCAGAGAGGCAGCTCCTGGGGCTCACATACAGGGATGCTGTCCCCTGCCACACTCCCACACACGTGTTTTGTTTGTATTTGCACTTTGGGAAGGACAGAGGGTGCTAGGACACAGTGGGAATGTCACAACACACGGACCTTTACTTGACAGCAGCAGCAGGAACAGCCTGTGGGAGGAAGAGGAAGAGTGGGGGGCAARGCTGCCAGCCCCCAAAAGTGCACTCAGCTGGGAAGAGGAGATGCTTTCACAGCTCAGGGACAGGATTCAGGACTTGATACCGTAGCCCTTGTTCAGGTGGGTTCACCCTGAGCTCATGAGGTGGGAATTGTCACAGCTGCAAGGAAAATCAGCCTGGCTTGGGGAGGACAGACCCACGGACACATCCTCTGCATGTACCTGGCGCCTTGGTGGCCRCTGAAACCCTTGTGTGGAGCAGATCTCCAGTCCTGCAATGCACTGGGACCCCCTGCTCACCAGTGGGACCAGTCTGCTCCCTGGCACCCCCCTGCCTGCAGCAAGGCTGCTGGGACTGAGGTGACTGTGAACAAAATGGGCTCGGGGGTGCCAAAATGGCTCTTTCCCCTCCTGGCTGACCTGGAGGTCCACTTCCAACGGTCACAGCCCTTTCCTCCTCCCAGGCCAGGTGTCCCCACCCTGCCCCTCACCCTGGGCACAGCACAGTGCTGCCCATGGCTGCCAGGGCCACTGCCAAAATCCTGACCTGGGCAACCCCCTGAGTGCTGTGGCCGGGGGTCTGCATTGCCTCCTTGGGGCTCCCTGCCCTGGAACCCCCCAAACTCTCACCCAGGCACAAAACCTCCAGCCTCAGCCTCCCTSCAGCATCCCCAGGGTGGCTTTTAGAACCCCCTGCCACAGGAGGGGTGCAGTGCCCACGCCCTGCTGGGCACCCAGAGTCTCTGAGCTCTGTCCATGGGGAGAGCGCGGCTCTCCCGGGGCTCTCCAGCGGCGCCGTCCCACAGCCCAGCAATCTTCTGTACACGGAACAGGGGGCCAGGCTGGGGCAGCCTGCACGCAGGGGGGGTCCTGAGGGGCTGCAGGGACAGTCCTGGGAGGTGCCCAGCACGGGGACAGTGTGCTCAGGCTGCAGCTGCTGGCTCCGGGCGCTCAACGACTTCCAGCGGCCACGGCCGCGGTCACTGCACGCCCTCCTCCTCCACGTAGGTCGAGGGAAACCAGCCCACCTGTGGGGGGACAGGACAGGTGAGATGGCTGGGAAGCTCCAGGGGAGCAGCACAAAGCTTGCTGGAGCTCAAGGATTTGGAGAATTCCAAATTTGGAACCCAAATTCCAGGAATTTGGGGTTGTTGGGGTGCACTGTGCAGGGCGAGGAGTTGGATGTAGCCCCACATTTCTCTTCACAGAGAAAAGCAAGGCACAATTCTTCCCAAGAATATTTCTGAGATTCACATTCTCGGAACCTCAGAGAAAGGAAAAACAATTCTTATCTCATTTGCTGTTGTGCCAAAGTAGAATGCAAGATGGAGATTGTTTACCCAGAGTGATGGTGTTTTGTTTCCTTGGCCCATCAGGGCCAAGTGTGTGTGTGTGTGGGGACTGTGGGCTGACAGTCACYAGATMCTGTGCAGTTGTGAGCAGTTGAGTGCTTGGCAGATTCAGTTCAGATYTAATGTAATATAGATGTAATATAATATAGAATAATATAGTATAATAAAGTAATTAATTAGCTATCTGAAAAGATGGAGTCCTCCTCGTCATTCCTCTCCTTCATRYGGGGCTATAGTTGSACACCATGATCCTTATGAGGCCCTTCCAACTCTGGTTTTATAAGGGAGCTCCTGTCCTGTCACTGGCATTATTGCCCTGCCATTAAGTGCTGTTGCCAGTCCTGGATGTGCCAGATACTGATGGTGTGAGCCATAATTAGCCTAATTTGGGATGTACTAATCACCTTGGACATACTGCCTGCGAGGCATCAGGCAGGAAGAATCTGTCTCCAYTGCTACAGAATCTGTGGGATACCAGGCCAAGCCACCAGGCTGCTGAGCCTTCCCCCTGCAGGGCCTGCAGACATCCTCCATGGGTTCAGGGAAGATCAGACCATCCCACCACATGCTCCCACCCACCTGTGTGCCCTGGATATCACAAAGCACCAAATGGCCACACAGAGGTGGCTCTCAGGAGGTGACAACCCACCCAGGAAAGAGGGATATCACAAAGCACCAAATGGCCACACAGAGGTGGCTCTCAGGAGGTGACAACCCACCCAGGAAAGAGTGAGAGGACGTGGGACACACTCACTCCTGTCACCATCATATTTTCTGGAAAAATCCCCTTGCCCAGGATTCTTCTCCTGGGAAGCTGAGAAGCCTCAGGGAAAAAGGCAAACAATATTATCTCATTTGCTTCTCCTGTGTTTTGCTCCTTTGGAATGTGTCTGGACATTGTTTACCCACAGGTGACTGTTTCATTGGTTTCTGGTGTGAATTGTTTTTWATTATTGTCCAATCAGTGCRAAGCTGTGTCYAGACTCTGGAAGGAGTCARGAGTTTTCATGATTATCTTTTTAGCTTTCTGTAAGTATCRTTTCTGTATAGTTTAGTATAGTATGCTCTAATATAATATAGCATCTTAAAATAAGATACAATAATATCTTAGAAGACTYAATTAGCCTTCTAAGAATCTGTCTTAGAAGGCTAAATGAACCTTCTAAGAACARGGAGMCAGATTCATCATTCCTCCCTCGTCTGCGGAACCCCYRMAATACAAGACCCTTCTGTCACAGACATCCTTTTCACTAAAATCCTTTCTTTAGGATTTTTCCTGCTGGAGCTGAGAAGTTCAGCAACAAGACATAAACAATAAGTTATCTGCTTCTGTGGAATGCAACAGGTCAGTTCTGGATTGGCCCAGATTGAGTGTTTGGAGGTGATGGCCAATCCAGAGCTGAGAACTCTCTCGGACAGAGCCGGAGAGAGCTGCCGTGTTAGCATTTTTTACTTTCTATTCTTAGATAGTTAGCAGGTTCTGGAAACGCTGCTTTTCTTTTTCTTTTAGTATAGTTATAATGTAGTATATATATATATATCATAACATAATAAATCAAGCCTTCTGATCATGGAGCCCATCTCGTCTCTTCCTTCACCCCGAAAACCTTGTGACAACCATCAACATCCTTCCCTTTGCCARCCTGACAGCAGGAAGGACATCCCACTGCAGGAACTGGGCAGGGATTCCCCTGGAGGCACTCACCCTTCCGTTGGTCTCCCCCTTCCACCATCCCTGGTCCCCTCCAATCCTGCTGTAGATCTTCACCACGTCCCCCTCGCGCAGCGACAGCTCCCGCATGTCCCGCGCCGCYAAGTTGTACCGCGCCACGGCCGTGCCTATGACCCGGGGGGTGAACACTGCCAGGGGACAAAGCACAGCCTCAGCAGCAGCCCCCACGCTGGCTGAAGCCTGGGGAAAGCTTGCAGAGGTTCAACCTGGGTTTTCCACCACGGCACTGAGAGCTGGAGCTGCTCAGAGGGAGGGGTGGCGTCACCCGAGCTGCTTGGGTTGGGGTGGTCGGGGTTAAACTGGGTTCCTGCTGGGTTTGAAGGGTTCTGTGGGCTTGGGAAGCTCCTCTCTGGTGGTGAGGGGTTTGGTGGGGGTCACTGGGGTGAAGGGCATTTTTGGGAGSTGGTAAAAGGAAGGATTTGATAGGAATACACAACCATTAACAAAGAAATCATGGGAAAATTCTGTCCAGCTCTCAGTATGAGATTGCCTTGTGGAGCTGCCACCCAGCTCCCAGCACCTGATGYAACCACTTTGTGAATCAACTTGGATTTAAGCTATCTCAAAACCAGAGTTKCTGGGAATGGGTTCTCCTAGAGGTGTTGAGTGAATCCTGTGTGCTTTGCCATGAGGAGGAACCAGCTCCTAACCTGGAACCTCCCTGCTCCTGTCCCTGCCAGGGAGAAACCAGAGAGAAACCCTGGCAACTTGGTCCCATTAGAGACCAAATGGTGCCAAACCCTGACACTGAGCAGCACCTTGGGATGAGGAGATGACCCCAGGAGCCATCCCAGGAGCTGAGCTGCACCACCAGCCCCAGAGATCTCCATCACTTCAGGCAGGGGATGCTCAGGGGAAGCACAAGGAGGGAAAAGGCAGGGGCAGCACTCAGCATTCCTGCCCCAAGGTCTGGGCACAGGGAAAAAAAGCTGGAGAACCACAGTGGAGGGATGGGATGGGCAGAAGAGGAGAAAAATGCARGTCCTCTGAAGTTCACAAAAAAGAKATAAACACCCTGAGGGGATMCTGTGCTTCACTCCCCTCTTTCTCCCAGGATTTCCAAGGGTTAATTTCAAATCTAAAAGTGTGCAAACCAAGGTTGAACAAAGTTTGAGGGAAAGCTTTGCCCAGGTTTTCAGCTCTTGGCATGGAAGGAGATGAGGATGATGATGATGTTGGACAAACAATGTGCAACCACTGGAGGGTTTGTCCATCCTGGCCAGGCAGCCAGGCTGGAAGATGGTCAGAAATCATGGCAGCTTTGAGCTCTGTCATCAGGAGCTTGCTCGGAGCCCCTTGCTACACAGAAAACTTTCAATGCTGTTAGAGAATCTCAAAATCCCAGATTTGTGCTTGAAAAGTTCAGTGCTCTTCCCAACCACAGCAGCAAGGAAGGCACATGTGGCTTTGCTGGTGATTTTCTCTGTCGAGACTGAAAGACAAAAACTTCAATGGGAAGAAACTCTGGCAGCATTTTGCTCTGATCCCATCAAGAGGGAGGACGACAGCCTGGAAAGGATAACACTGCACTRCCTGTGGGGACACTGAGCCCCAAAACACACCTGAGAGCACAGGTGTGTCCCTGTCCCCTCAGCAAGGGGCTCCTGGGCAGCCCCAGACAGCAGAGCTCAAACCCTGGGATGTTCTCCTGGAGGACAAGGAGGGGCAGGCTGGCACAGGGGGAGATGCTGATGCTCAGGGTGAGACACGTGGGATAAGCAGGTGGAGCTTGAAGTACATCATGAGATCCCAAAGTGCTACATCCACTTTTTTTTMGGGTTAATTTTAGCCCCTTTTCTCAAACAGCAACAAGTCCATCTCCTCCCTGCCTTGATTTTGGGGAGTGCATTTTGCTGCCAACCAAGCCACGGTTAATTAAACTAATTAACTGATTTCCCAGGGCAGCACTGGGGACCCCCTGAACTGCCTGTGGGGATGGAGGGACAGGGGGGACCCCACAGGTCCCACTGGTGATGGCTTTCAAGCTGGGGATGGTGGCAGGTCTCTCCAGCAGGGAGAGGCACTGGTACCTGACCAGAAGGGACTGGAGGAGCTCTGAGAAGAAAAGTTGAGGCCCTGAGGACTGAGAAAAGAAAAGTTGTAGGAAGCGCAGGAGGCTGCAAAGAGGTTAGAGAGAAACAGAAAGAGGCAGAACACGCATTAAAAAGGAAAATAAAATAAAATATTACAAGGCACAATGCTTTAAAAGCTGATGGAGGGATACAGGGCAAAGCATGCAGAGGGTCTTTGCAAGGGCTCCAAGCTGGGACAGCTGAGYAAAGGTCTGGCCACAGCCCCACAGCCARTGGGGGCTCAAAATTCATCCTAGGGTTGTATTTAATGCAAAAAGGTATTTAACCAACTTCTAAAACCTGTCTTCCTTTGATACTCTTTTCTAAATATACCGTGGAGAAAAATATTTAAAAGTTATTTTTCCCCACAAAGCAGTTAGTTCTGCACTCGGGCCTTTGGACAAAACAACATCTTGCATTATTGCACTTTTTRCTTCCCATTTATTTTGATTTTTCCTTTCTTTTAGACACAGACTTACCCTTTCACCCATCACCTCCATTAAAGGAGTCCCACTGGGATTCAAACCACCACAAGTGACACTGGAACCAGATCCATTAAAACACAAAAATCTCACATGGGTGGGAGAGCCAGGATAAATCCCACAAAGTGACCATCACATCCCTGCTCCCAACCAGAGGGTGGGCAAACCACAGGGTGGAAATCCACAGGAGGGGAACCAGCCTGTCCCAGCAAAAACTGTCCCTTCAGAGAGCCCCAGCTTGGCCAGACCCCCCTGACCACCTCTGGTGAGACCCATCCTGAAAATGCCACCAGCCCTGAAGGACTGATCTGCAAACTGAGCAGCTCAAACCCTAGAGAGAAGCTGTCAATTCCTTCATCCACTGCTCCTAGAGCTGGCAGGAAGGGGCAGGTTTCCCATGAGAGCCAAGCTGGGTGTTACCTGGGGAGCGGGTGAAGGTCCTGGAGGTAGAGCGCTCCCGGGATTTGTAGGGGTATTTCAGAGTCGTGTCCAGCTGCTTGAAGCTCTCCTTCAGAGAGTGGCTCTGGTAGTACTCAACCAGCTCCTGGGGAGGAAGGAGAGGCACCTGGCTGTCTCTGCCACCCCCTTGTAGCAGAGACAGTGCTACAAGGGGGAACAAAAACCCACCAGCAAGCTCTCGAACTTCTTGGCCTCGGTGATGTGGATCCAGTTGTCCTTCTCCACCACCTTGATGTGCTTCACCTCCTCGTTGAACCTGCCAACGACAGCAAAGGCACTCAAAAACAACACAGCCATGTGCTCCAGCCCTGGCTCGTCCTCTGTGGGTGAGAAATGTTGAATTATTGAGTTCCTAAASGGGGAATTACTCACTTAATACTGATGGCAAAGCGCTCGGCCTCGGCCGGCCGCTCCCGGATCAGGTAGGTGCCACTGACGTGGGACTTGAGCAGGTTGTCTGTCTGGTGCCTCTCCATGTTCCCTGCAAACCTGAGCCCAGAGGTTAATTAGTCCKTTTCATTCATTAAAATGAACTTGTATCTTTGAACAGGCATGTTTTGGATAAAAAGAGACATCTTTTTTAAAGGCATGAAGGATGGAAGGCAYGTGGAGKAARARCTGAAATATCCTGAGCAGGAYGGGACGTGCCCTGAGATACACAAGAAGCTGCTGAGCCACTGAAGCACACACAGAGAGTGCCCTCTTCCCTTTGAAGTACCTGACACCTGGAAAAACCCACTAATTGGGAATCAGCCTCCAGGTTAATGAGGCCTCAGCAAGAGCTGTAGAGCAGGGCTAATTTCTATCCATGAATTCATAAACCTGGCTGGAGCTGGAGAGAAGGAGCAGCAGGCAAGCCAAGCACAGCCTCTCCTGCCAAGGCAGGCGTTGCCACCTCCCTCCCACAATCACTTTCTGGGCACAGAAAATGGGAAAAGAAACCAACATCTCCCTTTTTGCCTCTGACCCTCRCCACCAGTGAAGAAATCCCCACAGCTGCTGCCAGGGCTTTCAACACCRCCCAACCACCACGGGGGCAGCTCCARGGCCACAGAGAAAGCTGGATGCAGAGCTCTGCATGAGGAATTCCTTGCTGGGGTGGATTCCTGAGGCAGCAGCACCCAAAAGGCCAGGCTGGTGTGTGTCTGTGCCCACTCACCAGGGGTAGGCCGTGTAGTCGATCTCCCGCGAGGCCGGCCGGCTGTTGGGGGGCTGCAAATGGAGAGTTGCTCATTAGTGCAGAGCCAGCAGCTCCTCAGGCWGTGCAGCACGTGTGGGATGCTCCTCTCCACGGGAGGCTTCCCTCTGCCAAGCCATCCCCTGGATTCTGGGCTTGGGCAGAGGAGGGCAGTGTTGTAGCTGAGCATTTCCCTCCCCGCTCCCAGCTGTGTTTGTTCATTTACCTGAGTGGTTTTTAATTGGGAAGCAGCTGACAACATTACAGCAAGCAGCTAAAAGCAATTAAAAGAAACCAAATGCAGTTTTCCTGCACTGGGTCTGCTCTCCAGCACTCTGCTCCTGGGTCAGAGAAGGAACAGAGCTGGAAGTGATGATGCCAAGCCCAGCCTTGGGAACAGGGCTGGGACCACCCTGCACCATGGCAGGAGGGATCCACCTCCCCTGTGAGGCACAGGCCTCGCTGAAGGTCCAGGGAAGGACTGAGGTCTCGAGGAGAAGGCTGAGAACAGTGACAGGGACAACCCCACCAGCTGCACCCAGCTGGCAGTGCCAGCTCCATCCCTGTCTGGCACTTACCCTGGCATCCACGGGGCAGGGTTTCACTGAGGAGCTGGGGAAATAKCCCGACTTCTTCGTCTGCAGCAGCCTCCCCTGCAAGGCCAAGCTGGGCWTCAGACTGGGGCGAGCACTGGTGGCACTGGTGGCACTGGGCAGGGGTGGGGACAGGCCCCAAGCTGCCTCCCAACCCCCTGCACCAGGAACGCCCCAAAATCAAAGGGARAATGTGGAAATCACTGGTTTAGGAGTTTCCCAAGAGGAATCACCCTCACCTCCCACCACGGCGAGTCGGGGTCCCCCCTCAGCAGCTCCATCACGTCCCCAATCTGAAAGGTCAGCACTGGCTTCCCAGGAGGGGCTGGGTTCCCGTGGTAATTCTGAACAGCCACCATTTTAGGACCTGGCAGAGAAGCAAAACAGTTTCACAACCTTGTGCCAGCTGAAGAGAACCCAAAGAGAACCAGCCCTCCTGAACTGCTCTCCCCATGCCCTGACAGGGCACAGCAGGCAGGATTCAGGGGCAGGAAACATGAAAGCAGAAAGGAATGGTGTCCACAGCAAATGTTCTTGGCTCCTGCAGTTACAMGCATGATTGAGTTCCCTGAGCAAAAATAAACCCAGGAGGGACCCAGCCAAGCTGCAGCTCCAGCTCCCAGCCCTGCACCTGGATTTGAGCCTCACCAAGGAGCTCAAATGCAGGAGAGGGGAGGYAAATCAAGGAGAGGAGCCTGGCCAGCAGCAAGCCCTGCCAGGCTCAGCAGTGACCCCACAATTGCAAAAGGGAGCAGTGAACACTCAGCCAGCACTGAGTATCAGCTGGACCTGGGACTCACAACGCCCCTGAAGCTCCCAGGCAAAGTCCACTTGTCTGGCCAACAACTGCACATTAAATAAACTTCCCCCAGTGCACCAAACCCACAGTGTTTATCCTCAAAATGCCTCCCCACCTCTGCCTCTCCCCTCCCAGCAAGAGCACTCTGTGCTTGTTTTGTTGGTTTTTGTTGGTTTTTTTTTCTCCTAACCACAAATTTGATTCAGGTTTCTTTTTTGCCAGGCTTGGCTTTCCTTCCATCAGAAACAGCACAAAAACAAATTGTTCTTCTCCTTTGAGCCACAGCAGGGGCAGGGCAGGCCCAGAGCTCTGTCCAGGCAAGTTTTAAACACAGGAAGATAAAAAGTTCTTGCAGTAACCTTTGTGACTGGTGGCCCATCAGAGCCCTGAGCACACTGGACACGCCAGCAGGAAGACGCTGCCCATCAGCAACAAATCTCCCTGCCAGGACATGCCTGCTCTGCCCTGSAGGTTGGTTTGGCACCAGGATGTTGTGCCAGGCTCTGCTGGGTGTGARGGGCAGCAGCTTTGCTGGCCCAGGGGCACCAGGGCACCAAAGAAATTCTGGGGCAGCAGGGACAGGAGAGGCCCCAGTGCCCCATGGCTGGCCATGAGGGGGCACAGGACCCTTCTGCAGGCACTAAAGCTCTTTCCTGGCTTTGGAAGGAGCCTCCACCTCCCACACACACCCAGGGTTGGGCATTCCTGCAGCCACAACCTGTCCCTGCCCTCTGTCCCACAGCYATGCCCTTACCAGGTCCTGCACCCAGTGAATCCTGCAAAGAAAGAGGAAAAAAACTCAGTGAGGACACATCAGCCTCAGCTCRCCCCATGAGCACCCACCTGATGCCTTTGGGATGAGAACAAACCAACCTGAATCTCCCTGGTACCCCCAGCCCATGTGCTCACCCCAGCTGGGTGCTGGCACCTTCCTCAGGGTTCTGCTTAAACTGGGCCAGTTTCTAGGCATGCCCTATGCTCCAGCGCTCTATACGGTCCAGTCCTGGTCCCACTGGTCAGTCCTGTCCCGCTGTCCCCAGTCCTGTTCCCACTGGTCCCAGTTCCTGTCCCACTGGTCCGGATATAGTCATGAGATCCCAGTCCTGTTCCAGTGTCTCCCAGTTAGATAGTCCAGGTCCCCCAGTTCCTGGCCAATTGATCCCAGTCGCTGTTACCCACTTCTCCAGTCTCATCTTTTCAGATGTCCAGTCCTGTCCCACTGGTCCCGCGAGTCTCTCTACTCCAGCTGGTCCCAGTCCTGTCCCATTGTCCCAGTCCTGTCCAGCTGTCCCAGTCCATGCGTCCCAGCTGTCCCAGTCATATTCCCACTGCGTCCGAGTCCTGTCCCAAACTGGTCCCAGTCCTATCCACTGGTTCCCCGTCCTGTCCCACGGTGTGGTCCCCAGTCCTTGTCCAGCTGTCCCCAGTCCTGGTCCCAATTGGTCTCTTACCATAGTCCATGTCCCACTGGTCCCAGGCCTGTCCCACTTCGGTCCGAGTCTGTTCCCATGTCGTTCTCTACAAGTGTGTGCCTAATAGTTGTCCCCAGTTCTGTCCAGCTGTCCCCATCCGTTCCCAGTTGTCCCCAGTCCTTGTCCCACTGTTGGGTGTGCGCGAGTGCTCCACGCTCGCTCCGCTATACTCACCTCTCTGCGAAGCGTCCGTCCCACTGGTCCCAGTCCTGTGGGCACCACTGGTGCCATCCATCGCTGTTTAGTCCTCTCTAGGCTGCGCAGTCTCGTTGAGTATCACTCAGTCGGTCCCAGTCCCTGTCCCAGCTGTTGCACCTCAACGTCCTGATTTAAGATCTGCTCCGCTTTAACTCTCTCTCTCTCGTCCATACTCTCTGAGTACCTGTCCCGATAGGTCTAGTTCCTGTTCCCAGCTGTCCCCAGTCCTGTCCAATTGGTCCCCAGTCCTGCCGACTTCGTGTGCCTATATATATCCCAGCTGTCCCCACTCTCCTGTGCCCACTGGTCCCAGTCCTCTGTTCTCCAAATTGGTCACCAGGTCCTCTCCCACGGGTCCCATTCCTCTCAGCCATCTCCCTCACTCAGCATCCGCAATGATAACTTCTCCGTCGATACGCAGCTCAGTTCACACAGACCTGTGTCCCCAGTCCTGTCCCACGGTCCCAGCCCGGTACGCCCTGCTGGTCCCAGTCCTGTCCAGTTGTCCCCGTCCTGTCCCACTGGTCCCAGTCTGTCCCTGTCCCAGTCTGTACACTGTCCCAGCTCCGTTCCCAGTCCTGTCCCCCAGTCCTGTCCCACTGGTCCCAATCGCTGTCCAACTGGTTCCCCACATCCTGTCCCACGGTCCCCAAGTCCTGTCCCATGGTTCCCCAGTCACTGTCCCAGTTGTCCCCCAGTCCTGTCCCATGCGTTCCCAGTCCGTGTCCCAGCGACTGTCCCCTCCTGTCCCACAGGTGAGACCCCTCTGAGGCCAGGCTGGCTCTTCCCATGAGCTGGACAAGGACACAGGGGTGAGGAAAAGGCCAAAGCACTRTGTACCTGGTCTGCTGAAGAACCTGCAAGAGAAATGGTGGGGGGTAAGGGGTTAATTGKACAGGCACCCAACCCCATGTTCTGSTTCTCCTGATGCCCTGYGTGCCAGCAGAGCAGCACCAGGGGGTGAAGCTGGAGCAGGAAGGCCAAAGCAGAGGTGGGGACACTTGGGTCACTGCTCTGCTCTGGGGGSACTGAGCCACACAGGGCCATTCCCTCACTGCCACCAAGTTCTGCAATTCTGCTCCTCCCTCCCTCCACTCCTCACCCAAAATCTTTCCAAAGCCCCCCTGTGACCCCTCCTGGAGCAACACCAGGGTTCTGCCCTGGGTGGGCACAGYGGAGTCCCAGCTTGGCCCAGTTTAGACCAAGGACACCAATTTTGGCTGTACTTTGGGACATCAGAGAGGAGCTCTTGCTCATCAGAAATGTTCTGCCTGCTGCAGACCCTCCTGCTTCACTGGTAATGATCAGATGAACTTCATCAGTTCATCAGCTGGTGAAGGACTTCTCTCTTCAATTCTCCCCACAGGAGCTGGAGATCCCCCCTGCACAGAGCTGCTGTGATTCCCTGCCATCCATGGGATTAACTCTTTGTTTTAGGGAATTTTGGCTGCTTTGTCTGTATTTTAAACCATGAGCCAACGTGAATTACAGCCCTGGCAGGTGGGGTGGGAGCATACTTGTATTTTTTTATGCATTAACAAACATCAGTGCTTGATAAAGTGAATTTCTCAGATCATTCAATGAGCTGCTCATCAAATACTCACCCATCTTGCAGGGAGAATAATCTCCAAGCACTCCTTGTGAGCACCTGCTCCACATTTGGGGCAAAGATAGCCCTGGTAGAAGGTTCCTCTGTGCCACCAAAAAATAAAATTAAAAAAGTCAGAAAATCCTAATCCAGGCTTCAGCTTTGAAGATTTTTCTTTCTGTGTTTTACTGCAGAAGGTTGTTGCTCACCTCAGGAACATCCTGCAGGCTTTGCAGTTGGTTGTCTTCTCAAATGTGTACATCTGGAAGTTGTGGTGATTTGCATTGGCTTTCTCTGCTTGATGTTGGACCTGAGGGAAAGGAGCTGGGGTTATCAGCGCTGTGGCACTTCGTGACAGCCTGGACACCACACAGACACCAAATCCAGTGTGGGAGGAGATCAGGCCTTGCTTGTGGAGAGAGGATTTTGCCCATTACCTTCCCCTGGGACAGGAGTCATGGGTTTGAGCCAACCATCGCCCTGCTGTGCCCAGGGGTCCTCCTCCTCACCCTGCTCCTGCTGCTCCCCATGGCCAGGACCAGGGTGAGCTGTCCTTCAGAGAACCACAGAAACCTCTGGCTTGGACATCTGAAATCATCCCATCCCATTCCACACCTCCCCACTGTCCCAGCTGCTCCAGCCCTGTCCAGCCTGGCCTTGGGCACTGCCAGGATCCAGGGGCACCCACACAGCTGCTCTGGGCACCCGTGCCAGGGCCCACCTTTGGGGAAGGGAAGGAAGGAATTGGGAAGGATTCTGCCCAATCCCATCTTCAGTGCCAGAGATGCTTTGCTGGGGATGCTCAGGGGAAAAGTTCAAGCCTCCATGCAGCCCACACATGAGCTTCCCCAGCCAGACGTTGCTCTGCAGTGCCCTGATGGCCCAAAACACTTTCCCTCCTCTCCTGGCTACTGCAGCCGGGGCTAGAGCAGCCACCCATGCTCACATGGCCATTTCAAACTGCTCCATCCACTTCCTCTTCATCTCCTCAGTCTTGCAGAAGAACTGGAAGCCCTGTTTTCCCTGCAGGTGGATCAGGTAGAAGCCATAGGACCACTGCAAGAGGAAAGAGAGCTGATCTCCCAGCAGAWCACAGCACAGCTCCACTCACACAGCTCAGGCACTGCTCTGAGGGCCTGTCCCTGCCCCCTGCGCTGAGCCATGGCCAGGGACAGCAGGAGGAGGAAGCAGAGCTCCCTGTTTCTCTAACACATCCCCGTTAATGCTGCCTGCAGCGCCTGGGCGCTGTGCACTTGGAGCAGGCAGGGTTTCATGGTGGCAGATGAGAGAACCCAGATTCTTCTGCTCCACTGGATCCTGCCCAGCCTTTCTGTCTGGGGCTGACAGCAAGTGACAGCCCAGGAGGAGCATCTGAGCTGCCCAGTGCACATATGCTCAGCCTGTCTCACACAAACACACCACAGCCACAGGGGTGCTCTGCTTACCATTTTTCCATGGGACTAGGAAGCATAGGAGAGCAAAGTGGAGAGAGATTTCATTAAAAACACAAAGCCAGCAGCATTCCCTCAGCAGCTCTTGGCTGTTCTCACCCCCAGTGTCCCTTATCCCACCTGCTCTCCCCAGGGCATGGGAGTGGATTCAGCTAAAGGGGCTCACTCAAAGCAAGAGCTGGGAGGGTTTTCCTCCATGGCTGCAGAGTGAGCATCAAAGCACAGGGAAATGATGTTCCTTCAMTGCTTTGAGTGCCAATTCTGGCAGCCTGGTGTGCAAAGCTGCCTTTCCAGGCTCCTCCACCCTGCAGCTTGTGGGAGAAAGAACATCCTGGACCTTCCCTCCCTCCTCCCTGCCCTCCTCTCCTGCCCAMCTGATGTTTGCTCCCTGACACTGGGCCAGAAAGCAGAGAGCAGCTTCCTCCCTCCTCACTCCAACCATCCCAGCCTCCTCAGGGCTGTTCTGCCAGGACACAGGTCAAGGATCCAGCCCAGCCCCACATTAAAAAACATTTCCCAACGCTATTTAAGGCTGCCTTGAAAGCTGAGCATTTATTTTCCAGCTTTTTTTCCTATTTTGAAAGGCTAATGGGAACATACTACCCTGAAACAGCTCCAAAATGGTCTCTAGAGCTAATCCTTGGTCCACCTACCTTCTTAATGTCCTTGTTATTCATGGGGTCATCAGTCATCTTGTGGAAGAGCAGCTCAATAATTTCCTTCAGCTCATAATTGTATCCTTTCCTCTTGCAGACGATCACCACTTTATCAAATAAAAATAAATACCTGCCCAAAGCAAGCAAATAAACCAGCAAGCCAGTCAAACACCTCATTAAAAAATCCAAGGGGAAAGATTTGTAAAGTTCTGAGGAGCTCCCCAGCTCAGTGTTCAGTGCTTGTGTCCTGCTGTGATTTCACATTGCTGCTGGGTTATGGCAGTGAAATTCCAGGCAGTAATTAAAGAAATGAGCTCAGGGGGAATCGTTAGATGAGGGCATGTTTGGGGACARTGGGGACAGGGGCCACTCACTCACCTGTCCTGCTTGGTGTGGTTCACTATGGAGCGCACCTTGAGCTCCCCGTCGATCTTCGGCCTCCCAAACTCCTCCAGCTTCACTTGCTGCAGGAGCAAAGCAGGGCTCAGAGGCACAGCCAGGCCTGGAACGCTGCCCTGGGCAGGTGGGAGCCCAGAGCTGGCTGGATTCACCCCCCAGCCCTGCCCAAGCTCCTGGCAGCAGCAGCACCCCCAGCCAGGGAAGGGAGGATGCTCCAAGGGGAGCCTGGCCATGGGCACAGCACCCAGGAACCCCAGAGCTCCAGCACTGGCACCCAGGGCAAGGCCCAGCAGCCAAAGCACTTTMGCAAACCCCTCCCCACCTGCAATCAGCTATTTTCCAGAGGTTTCCATAATAATTAAGGATTTTGCCTCTGGTAAACAGCCATCAATTAAAATTTCAGAGTTTTCAAATGAAGCCAAACCCAGCACCCCAAGAACCCCAGAGCTCCAGCACTGGCACCCAGGGCAAGGCCCTTTTGCAAACCATTCCCCACCTGCAATCAGCTATTTGCCAGAGGTTTCCATAATAATTAAGGATTTTGTCTCTGTTAAATAACCATCCATTAAAATTTCAGAGTTTTCAAATGAAGCCAAACCCAGCACCCCTCCATGTCTGCTGAGGCACAGCACCCAGGAACCCCCAGAGCTCCAGCTCTGGCACCCAGGGCAAGGCCCAGCAGCCAAAGCACTTTTGCAAACCCCTCCCCACCTGCAATAAGGTGTTTTTCAGAGTTTTCCATAATAATTAAGGATTTTGTCTCTGTTAAACAGCCATCAATTAAAAGKTCATTGTTTCCAAATGAAGTCAAGGCTTAAAGCCCCCAAACCCAGCACCCCTCCAGGTCTGCTGAGGCARAGCAACAGGGCTGTGTGTTTGACACCTCTGCAGTTTGGAGGATGAGTTCTCCTTAAAATACCTGCTTGGAATTTTTGGGGATTCAGTGCATTTTTCCATGAGCCCTTCTCCTCCCCTTTCAGTTAACCTCTGTCCTCTTAAAATCAAAAGAAAATCTCTTTTAAAATAAAGCCAGATAGGCATCTTGAGGAACTTCTGTGTCCTCCCTACACTAATAATGTGAGAAAAAGCTGAAGAAACATTTTTAGTGTAACACCAGCAAGAGAAGCCACTCCCCATCCCAGCCAAAGCAGTTTTGTGAGCARCCACCTCTGGACCATCAGCAAATCATGAGAGAGTCTGAACACATGGGGATCTTTCAGCACATCAGAATAAGTAGTAATTGCCCAAAAAACCCAAATTATTATTATTATTATTAATAATAATAATAATAATAATAATAATAATAATAATAATAATAATAATAATAAATTAGCAAACTAAACTGGGTTCAAGAGGATTTTCCACCTTACCAGGTTTTCTATAGAGCTCTGAAATTCACTTATTTTCTTCAAAGTCTCTTTGTCCCTCTTGACTTCATTGATGTACATGGCCAAGTCCTTTAAAAAAAGCAGGGTGAACAGTGATTTTTACTTTACCCAGGAGATCAAACATGAGCTCCCTGAATCCCTCAAGAATCTGAGCAGGACCCCACTGCAGCCTGYGACAGAGCCAGGCAGGTGCTGCAATGTTTTCCATTTCCCAGAAGATGGCAATGCATGAATCCATGGCAATGCAGGAATCCATGGCAGCACAGCGACCCCAAACCCCAAATTTTCATCCATCAAAGAGAAGGAACCATCCCTTCCACTGGAACAACTTCTTGCACCTTTCAGAGTGTATTTGCTGTGCCTGTTTGCTTCTTATCTGCTCCCTCCTTGACCTCAACAACAGCTCTTGTCAACTTGGATTAAATCTGAGCAGGGGATTTTTTAAGACATCCCCCCAGGTCAGACCTGGCTCAGCTCCCCAACACAAGGAGGGTTAATCACATCCCATAATCACAGATCTACGTGACAATACTTGTAACATCACCAGGSCAGGGCTGGCAGGGATGGTGATGAGAAATGACACAACCAAAAGGGTTCTGAAGCAGGGAAACACAATCCCAGGGAAACACAACCAGGACTTGAAACAACAACCTGCAAATGTTGGCTCTGGAATTTCACTGGGAGCTGCCTCTCCCCACCACCACTGGGAACTCAGTCCTGCATTCTCAAGCAGAGGATTGTACCTGCACCAAAGAAACCCCACTACAAATGATTTTTTTTGGTGCAAATCCTGCCCTTGCCTTGCAGAACCAACTATTCCAGCAAAATAAAAGGGAGCTGAATCCCTGTGGGAATGTCACTGCATCCACCCCCCTGCACAGCTCTCACCCCAGGCAGCAGCAATGTCTGCTGCCTGCCAGCACAGCAGACAGAAAGGCTGGACTTGTGATGAAAGACATCATTTGGAAGTTAAGCCTTGGTTTACAGATCAATTAAAACCAAACGGAATGGCTCCCAAACCCCCCGAGCCCAGCACGGTCAGAACTGCTCCCACACTCTCCTGGTGATGGGGAGGAGGAGAGAGAAACCTCCCTGATGGTTATCAACATCTCCCTGCAGCAGATGCTGAGTGTGCAGCACAGCCAGAGCAAACACACGTTTATTTTTCAGCAGTGTTCTGGGTGATGAGGCCAGCAGTGGGGTTTAGCTGCTGTCACCAGGCCCAGCGTTCATGTGAGGCCACAGCAGCAGGCTGGGAATGCGGCGTCCTTGYAAGCACCTCAGCTCCACAGAGAGCCCCAGAGCAGCCCTGCATCCCRGGGCTGGCACAGAATGGCTGGAAAGGTCACCCAGCTTATGTAAGGGCCAGGAAATGCAGCCCTGTTACAAAAGCTGCAGCCCAGAGGTGGCAAACAAAGCGACCACGAGCACAGGGATGGACCCTGAGGGGCTCCCCAGAGCATCCCCAGTCAGCTCCTGCTGACAATGGAGCTGTGTGGGGAGACATAACCCAGCCAGAAAACGTTTGGATGACTCTACAATTTGATTTTTTTGTTGTTGTTGCTGATGGTTTTTCTGAGATTTTGGAGGCTCCAGCTAAAAGCTGAAAAAAAACCCAACTTGAAGCAAAGCAAACTGCTGGTGCCAAAAGTCATCAAATGGTGAAAACACAGCAAGGGTTTAACAAAATAAAATAAAATAAAACAAAATAAAAACAAAATAAAACCAAAATAAACAAAAATAAAAKCAACATAAAATAAAATAAAAATAAAAATTTGTAAAACAAAATAAAACCAAAATAAACAAAAATAAAAATAAAATAAAATAAAATAAAGTAAAATAAAATAAAATGTCCCTTTAACAAAATACAATTTAAAAAAGGTGGATTAAAGGATTCCCACCCAGCACCTGGCTAACAGCACCCAGGGAAGGCTCCCATGGCTGCCACACTCCCTGACTTGCTGATTCCTCTGGAGCTCCTCCAAATCCCTCCCAGCAGAAACAAAAGCCGGATCTGGCACAGCCTCTGCACACACAACAGCAACCAGGGAAAAGTCCTGACTTGTCAACAAACCCCAGCTCCCCCTCTGCCCCAGGGGGGCCAAGGGATCTGCTGTGAGGCCACCACACCGAGTGACAACCAACACACACAGGWGTGGCCAGAAGGAGCAGACCTCGCCTTCCCTTCAGCTGCTCCTGGATGGAATTTCCATCCAAATTTTTGTTCCACAGAGCAGAGGGATGCTGAGCTCTGCTGCAGCCCACAGCCAGCACAGCCCCCTCCCCACTCTCACCCTCCTGTACCTGCATTGCCTCCAGAGCCTCCTTCAGCTGCTGCTTCTCTGGCCTGTCTGAGGAATGGCTGAGCAGCTCCTGAAACAAAAATAAAATAATAAAAATAAATAATAAAAATAATAAAAATAATAAAAACCAAAAATAATAAAAATAAAAATAAAAATAAAAATAATATACAAAATAAAAAGAATAATATATAAAATAAAAGGAATAATATATAAAATACATAATATAAAAATAATAACAATATAACAATAAGAAATAAAATAATATAAAATATATAAAAATATAATAATAATATATAAAAATATAATATAAAAATAATAAAAATAAAAGAAAAATTCTAAAAAATAAATAATAAAATATTAGATAATAAAAAGTAAATATAAATTAATAAAAATTAAATAATAAAAGTAAATAWTAATTAATAAAAATAAAGAGTTTGGATGTGCTAGGAAAGATGCCCAGACCCTGCTTGCACCGGACAGGGTTTGCCTGAGTGTTGGCAGGGTGGTGACAGGGATGCCTGGGTGGCTGCAGCCATTCCAAGGGTGACTGGAGGGATGCCAGAGGGGTGACAGGGATGCTTGGGTGACAGCAGGTGTGCCAGGGTGACAGTAGGAATGCCTGGGAGGTGGCAGGGATGCCTGGGTGACAGCAGGGATGCCAGGGGGGTGGCAGGGATGCCAGGGAGGTGGCAGGGATGCCTGGGTGACAGCAGGGATGCCAGGGAGGTGACAGGGATGCAGGGATGCCCGGGCAGGCAGCTGTGGCTGCAGGACAGGGAACACACCAAGGGCTGGTGCTTGAGAGATCTGTTACATGGAGCTGACTGGAGGAATTTCACACATAATCAGATTATATACAAGCTTATTTTATATTCATTAAGTGCCTCTCGTGGGTAGCAAGTGCAGAATTACCCTGGGTCACCCTACTTTAGGAGACAGCACAAGTATTATGTCGTGTTAAGTAGCTCTAGTAATTATTTTATTTGAAGGGGTATAAAGATCCCAACCCTTGCTCTGCATTTGGCAGTGATTCACCCTCCACTGACAGAGGTGAAAGATGCTACAGCAGAGAGAGAAGTGCCAGTGCTGAAAAACTTACTTTTAACAGGAGGTGATACTTCAAAACTCTCTGCATTGGAACCACCAGCAGATCTTGCAATTTGAATTTCCCATCCTGGACCTTTAGTGTGCATTCCTAGGAAGGAGATCAATAAATCAGCAGTGAGAAAACAACAATTTCACACCTAAAATAATGTTTTCAGAGGCTAAAAGAAGTCTCTGAAGTCTTGAGAATGTTTGTTTGGCTCCTGTAAACTCAGTTCTGATGCCCACAGACCTGTGGTCCTTGCAGCCACCCAGCCAGGGCTGGGCTCCCACCACAGAGGACATCAAGGGGCTGGACCCTCAATTCCAGCCACTGCCATGCAAATGAGCCACTCCAGCCTAATGAGATGCTGCTSATTAGGGCAGTGCAGGAATGCTCCCAGACCTGGGGAAATGTCAAATGAAACCCATCTGCCCCAGCCACTCCTCACTACTGCAGCTGATCTGTGAGGGGCTGGCACTGAGCATGCAGCCTGTGCCTCTGGAGTCACTGATGAGCATTAAGTCATTAAGATGAGCTAATTGTGGCTGCAGGAAGTTTTGCCACCGTTACCTTTGCCCAGACTCATTTTCAGCCCCACTGTGTGACCAGACAGAGCTGCCATGAGGGAGGGAGGGATAGCAAAAGCAGGGAGCAACTGGATGCTCCAGCCTTGGTGTGAGACACGGAGAGCACATTTTACACAACTCCTAACTGCAGTTTTACCCCRGGATTGGGCTCACACAGGGAATCAAAGCACATTTGCAGAAGGTGAGGTAACGGGCACAGACAGCCTGGCAAATTCTGATTAGCATCAAGAGCAAAGCAGGAATCAGAGCTGGGTAAAAACAGCAGCTCAAGCAATGCAACCCTTCTGGGGCTCCTTTAATTCCCTTAATGTCTGGATCAGACTGAGGGGGCCAGGACAGGAATTCTGGTGTTTGCCTAGGGATTTGAGTTTGCCTCTGAGTGTCCCCAGTGCTGCTGGTGGCTTTGGAAAACCACYTGGCTCCTGCTTTGGGGCTGCTCAGTTGTTCTTTGCACAACTCCAAGAACTTCTCCCAGCCAGTCCCACTCAAATAAAACCACTGGTTTGTTTTAACTTGGATAAACCTGGGGAGGAAGGACAGAGTGAGGGTCTGGTGAGGAGAAAAGGAAAAACCCCAGCTTTGCTCCCTCTGTGGCAGCACAGACACACTCTGACACCCTTCTTCTCTCCTGGTCAATCAGACATTCCCCAGGCACCATGCTCAGGTCCTCCCCAAAGCTGTGACAGGGCTGGGGACAGCCCTCAGCCCCCTGCTCACCTCCACCTTCTGCCTCACGTCCTCCCGGTTGGCAAGGAGGTGGTTCAGGGTGTTCTGGGCATATTCCATGTGGCTGCAGTACTTGCCATAAATCAGCAGCCTGGAGGGAAGGAAAATCACAGGTTTAACTGGAAATGCTGGCAGTTATAAGCTGTTGTAAAAGATATATAAATGTGTGTACAGCAAAAGGTGAYGCAAACAGCCATCCCCCCTTTTCACTGCTTAGCAAAGGATAAACACTCTTTTATTGTGTGGCTTTTTGACATTTAGATTTTCAACATTTGAACGTTTAGAAGCTTCCAGAGCCTATGGAGGTGATGCACCTCATGATGAACAGAAGGGGCTGGGTGGCCAGAGCAGAGGAGCCTGGTTTTGGAGGGGTAGATGAAATAGTGGGATGAAATTCTTCCTTGTGAAAGTGGTGAGGAACTGTCAGAAGTTGTCCAGAGAGTTTCTGGAATTATCCAAGGCCACGCTGGATGGGGCTTGGAGCAASCTGGGARGGTGGAAYGTGTCCCTGCCCYTGGCAGGGGGTGAGATGGGATGAATTTAAAGGTCCCTTCCAACCSAAACCTTTCASTGATTCTAMGATGGTTCCATGTCACATTTTAGAATCACATCTTCTTGCAAGAGCCACAGGGACCTAGAGATCAAGAGCCTGGGTAATTGGGAAAAGAATGTTGTCACAGCCRTTGGAAACACAGTGAAGCTCTGCATGGACAGCCTGGGCTATAAATTTAACCACTGACAAAAAAAGAGCAGTTTTGTCATGGATTCCCCCTTTTCCCTCATTAATCCTGCCTGACAGGGTTGGGTTTTCTCCCCCTTTCTGGCTGTTAACTGTGCTGCTGCTGCTAAGACACATCTTCCATCACCAACTGCCCCTCATCCATTATCTGGGGGCCTCATCTCTTGATGGAGATGACCTGGGAACCACTGACCCAGTTGCTCCATAAGCATGGGACATTCACACCCTGCAGGGAAGAGAATAAAGAGATTTATGGAGCCCCAGCCACTAAAGATTATTCTTCCACCTTTTCCCCCTGACAATTTCTGCACAGGCACAATAATAWCCACCTTGCCAGCACGGGGAGAGCTTCAAAAAGGCTTCAGGAGCATAAATTCAAACCTCTGGCTTCCAGAGGAAGAGATTTACAAACTATTTCCTTACAAAAGGCCCCTGCAAAGCCAAGGAGCAATGCATCATCTTGCCAGAATGTCTCCAAGGATGTGGAGGAGTTATTTGTTATGGATAGATCTGATGGAGGAAGGTCTCATATTCAGGGACCAAGTGGGGACACTGGAGGTCCATGTTCCCTTCTTGGTGGGGCAAAACTGTCTCCCCAGTGAGTTCACCTCCTCCTCCTCCTGCACTGAAATTCCCCTGCTGTGAAATGTCTTATTCCTGACTTTCCTGATGGAGGAAAGGGCTCTGCCTGTTTACATCAGCTTGCTCCAAACTCCTCATCCCCAACAATCTGATTTTAGGGACTTCTCCAAGGCAAACCCCCCTTGAGCAGCAGTTTCCCACAGCACTGATGTCCCCAAAYTCCCCATGGGCTGAGGAGAGCTTCAGATCCACCATCACCACCTCACAGCTGCTMTTTCTCCTTCCCTCACATCTCTCCAAGGCTTTCAGGTCCTTCAGGAAATTGTTTGCAAGCTCCCTTAGGAAGGGGGTCAACTGCTTCACCCATCTGCAAGGAACACACCAGCTCCAAGCATTCTCCCAGCTCCCACAAGCATGTTAACAGAAAGAAAACATTGATTTAATGGCTCAAACCCAGCCTTGTGCTCCTGCCTGGGCAGCAGTGCCACCTCCAGAGCCCCTCCTGTGTCCCCTCCCTGCTCCCTGTGCCCACAGCCCTGCCCCAGGGATGGCACTGGCATGCATGGGGCTGAGCCAGGAATCAGGAGATCAAAATCACCTGAGTGAGTTTTATGAGTGTTTTGAAATTATTTGCATTCCTCTTTGGAATATTTTTGTAATTTAAGCCAGAAAAAAAATGCCCTTTATAATGAGAGGCCCCCAGACTGATGGAAGATGTGACCTCACGGTGTGTTATTAATGCAGATGGTATTTCTGGAGTTATTGACTTCTGAATGGCATTTCTGTGTCTAGACACTGGTTTAATCACAGTGAAATAACAGCCTGGCACCATTCCACAATGAATCACCCTTTGATTAGTATTAAGGATATTAAAGGCTTTTATCAACCTTATCTCTGCGTGCTGGGGTGCTCCTGCTTGCAGCTGCCAAAAGRCAGGATTGATTCTGTTTGTGAAAGAAACTTTTACATTTATTCATCGTGCAGAAGGTGCAGGATGAGCTCTGTGCCAAACATGAGATTCTTTGAGGGTGAGGAATCACTTTGATCAGAGCAGGGCTGAGTCTCCCCTGCACAGGAGTCACCCCACCACATCACAGCCCTTGCAGAGACCACACAAAACCCCTGGAGGTTTTGCTCCATTCCAGCTCATCTTTAACCCCTCAGATGTGTCCCCACAATCACATTGGGAATTCAGCCTCCTGCAGGATGCTGAGCTCAAGGAAAACCCAGGGATCCAAGGGAGCCTGGTGGTCACAGGGGAGCTGTCCCAGCCTCTGCCCTGGGTGACCTGAAGTTGTGGCTGAGTTTTGCTGCTTAATGTCAGCTCTCAGTGATGTTTCAGCTGCCTCAAACCATTTTGCTGTGGAGGATGCAAACCTGGGCTGCTGTGAAAGGCATTTCTGGAYTCACAGAATTATTAAGGTGGAAAAATACCTCTGAGTCCAACCAGCACTGCTACTAAACCATGGCCATAAGCACCACAGCCACACAATTTTTGGACACTTCCAGGGATTGTGACCCCACCACCACCCRGGGCAGCCTGTTCCAGTGCTTGACAACCCTCCCAGTYAAGAAATTTTCACTAATATCCATTCAAAACCTCCCCTGGTGGAACTTGAGGCCATTTCCTCCTGTCCTGTTGTTAGTTGGGASAAAAGACAGATCCCCACCTGGCTSCAACCTCCTTTCAGGCTGTAGTAGAGAGTGAGAAGGCAGAGAGTAACAATAACTCTGTTTAAATCTCCAAAAATAACCCAAATCTGTTCGAACTGGAGCTGCCTGAAGCCTGGGATTGCTTTACCTCTCTTTGAACTCCAGGAACACTTTTGCCAGGCTGCTTCCTCCAGACATCATGGAGACATCGATGGCTCTCAGGAAACTGAAGTGCACTTTAATGAGGTCCTAAAAGCAAGCAACAGCCAACAKTTTACACACATCCAAAGCAGGTGGGCAAACAGAGCCCAGAGAAATGCACATTCCCTCCTCCACCAGGCAGGGGTTTCCCTCTTTTAGGTGTTTGTAAAGAAAGTTGTTCTGGTGGGAGGCAGRCCTGACTGGCCTGGAGGACAGGGGTGTAATTCCAGCAGGGAGAAATGCCCCAGTGTGGGGAGGGAGGAGGATTTGGGATGGAAGGAGTGGAGGAGATGAGGTTTTGAGAAATGCCTCAGGGTGGGGAAGGAGGAGGATTTGGGATGGAAGGAGTGGAGGAGATGCCAGGTTTTGACCTAGACCCTGTGCAAACCAGAGGAGAAATAAATCCCTTCATCACCCTGTGCCCAAACCAGCTAAAATCCAGAGCCCCAGCCCTGAAACATCCACTAGGTAGAATTGTTCTCCTTCCTAGAGTTCAGATATTCCCCACCTCTAAAACTGAGTGTTAAAGATTGTCTCCTAAAGCACTTTAAGCTCCACAGCACACGAAAGGCTGGYGCTCTCCAAGTGAATGCACAAATCRAACAGGAAATCAGAAAACCTCCTCCTAAGCAGGGAGAGGCCCGAGCTGCTGTGGAAAGAYCAAAGATTTGAGGCACAATGCCCACGGTGTTACCTCCAAATTGATAAAAATAGCTTCCATGTCTTGGGGAGTCAGTACCAGCCTCAGGGGGTTCATGTAGTTCTGCAAGAGGGAAATGGAAAAGGGATTGAGGAACTGCAGAGCAGGGAACGAGGTTGTGCAAGGGATTTATTTTATTTTATCATTTATTTATTTTATTTTTAAATTTATTTATTTTACATTTATTTATTTATGTGTGATTTTATTTTATTTTATTTTATTTTTTTTTATTTTATTTTATTTTATTTTATTACAATTCTATATTGAGGATTTCTGCTCACCAGTACTGAGTTCACCTGGGCAGGTTTTGATGAGTTTAAGCACTTGCAAAGGCAGAGGATGAGCAGGGATGGAAGTGGGAGGCAGGAATTCCATGAGTGCATCATCCCTGAGCTCCCACAGCATTTCCAGGGGTGGGGAAGTGCCAGACCCCCACCCATGGGTGCCCACAGCCCCTTCCCCTGCTAAAGCTGCAGCAGGGGGTGTGAATGCACTCTGCAGCCCTTGGCTGCACTGAAGCATCTCCCCAGCCCTTTATCTCCCTGGAATTCTGCCCTTGAGAAGGCAGCAGTGATGTGATTACATGGGCAATGCCTTTCTGAACAAATACATATTAATAGCAACATCTACTGTTCTATTGTGACTTGGGACTGCAAAAAAACCCCTCAAATACAACAACCCAGAAGGGGAAATTCCACCCATGACACCACCAGGACCTGCAAAGCTTTAATTGATAAGAAAGCAATAATTTAACTCTTCCTTTCTCCTGCCCCAGAGGGCTGTGGCTGTTTCCAAGGAACAAGGGTTCCTTGGAAACATAAATGACAAATATATTGGGACATTTTCCTGGAAAAAGGGAAATCTTCTTCCATTTTTTTTCCAGTTTTGCTCACAGCTTCTTATTCGGGGGAACTTTCAGCAGACAGACAGAGGGAAAGAATGGCAAAAGGGGAGGAAACAAAAGCATCAGGGTGATTAGAAATGGCAGCTTGATTTTCACTATTGTTCTTCCTTCCTGCTGCTTTCCTGGGAGCAGGAACCACCTCCAGGCTCCATCCATTGCTGAGGTGTTCCCTTTCATTTGTTATTTTTAAAAGAAAGGAGCCACAATAATTCATCAAAACCAATTAAACCCCCACGAATTTAGGCAGCAGAACGTTCCTTTTAATCCAATTAGCTTCAATGGCAAGTCAGCATAGCTTCAGCACTCAGAATAAAGGAATTATTCCGTGGCAATCAGAGTGATAAGAGATATCTGCAAACACAGCTCTTATCAGCAAACCCGGCCTGGCTGAGCCAGGAGTGGGAGATTCTCACCCCAGGATGGGGGGACACAGCAGGAGGGTTTTCAGCCTGGTTCTGATCTGCAGCAATCACAATAAAAGGGGCTGGTTTTGCCTCCTGCACATTGCTGCTTCTCAGGGTTTTGTGGATTTCCCCTCCTCTCCCATTTTCCTCCATTCACATCTCCCAGTTTTGGGAGCAAGYACCAACCCAGCACAATTCATGTGGGATCCAGGGCTGCTGGGGAAAGCAGGGCTCAGCTCTCACCTTTTCTATGTCTTCAAGGGTTTTGTAGTATTTGGCCTCAGTTTCTTGGATTTCTAGCAAACAGCAATTCCTTTTGTCATCTTCTGTCATTCCCATTTTCTAGGGYAAGGAAAAATAATTCATGGTCAGATGGTCCTAAGGGTGGCCCAGCAACCAAGCACAACTTTGGAAAATCAGGAGAGAACCACTACTGGTTTATGCTAAAGGGAACTATTTTTATCCAAAAAATATATGGAGGAACCTTGATTGTGTTGTTAAATATGTTTCAACATGGAAAAACTGCATTTTTTGCATTTATTACAGCCACACCCCCAAAGGCTATCAGCTAAAGAAGAATAATAAGAGATAAAGGCTGATTTTTTTCCCTTTTTAATTTTTTTTTTATTGCTTAAGATGAAACTCACAACAGATACTAAGTGGGTCACAAATAATACATCAGACTCATACAAATCCCTGGCCAGGGTTGCCAATTCTCCTGATTTTAGGTCAAATCTGATAAAACGTGCTTTTCCCAAAGTTCCAACTCCTGGAGTCACTTGTGCTCTGTAAAGCTGGGCCCACGTGTTGGGAGCTGCTGCCCTTGGCAGGGCAGAATGTGAATTTGGGAGGGAGTTCAGTGCTGGGGTTTTATGGATCATGCACAGGAACAGAGCCCCTCTGTCCACCCCCTCAGAACTCACAGCTGGGACCTTGCAGCTGCACCAAACCCCAGATTTTAATCAATTCCTCTTACCTGCATGTATCTAATCTGAAGCGTGCAGAAATACAAGAAGRCATTAGCATCACACACTTGCTGTTGCAACAAATGTTACCCAAAAACGTTCAATTTTGGGGGGAGATATATTAAAAATAGATTCTTTTCCTCAGGAAAGTGAAAGGGAGTCACAGCTCTCAACTGCTCAGCAGAAAYCATAAAATAATGTGGAGGGGACAGWGAAAAATTGCCAATTCCACTGACCTTAATCCCATATTACCTGGCTGCTGGAGCTTTTCCCCATTWWTTCCCATTTATGCAAAATATTCCTACCAAAACCTTCCCCTGGGGKAGTTCTTGGGCCAAGTAACTTTTGCAATTGGTGGCAAAAACCACMGGAGCTGTGCTGCCTTCAGACCCAAGCACTTTGGCAGGATCAGGGGGAATATTCTGGGCCCAACTCCCTGATCCAGAGCGGGTTTTGGTGTGCAGGGAGCTCCTCCAGCTGCAGCCAAGGCCTGAAGGGATGGAATGAGGGGTTTATGAACTTTGAGGAACCAGAGCTAAGGCATCCATGGATGGAGCCCTGCATTGCCAGGCTCCAGCCCCTCCAGGGATTGAATTGATCACTGAATTGTCCATTGATCCTGCTTTGTTGCAGGGAGGTGTGAACCAGGGCACAGTAATTAGTGGCTGAACAAAGCCTGGGGGAGGCAGATATTGGAGGGGGGGCAGAAAATTTGGAAGGTCACACTCTGGGACACAGGTAGGGAGGTGGCTGTGGGCACCTTGGGGAGGTGCAAGGGCCACCAACACCTCCGTGGCTCATCCATGGAGTGTGATATTTGCAGCAGAGCCCTTGGAGACATCCATGATGCTGTCCTTGTCTCACACTCAGGCTTGTTAGAGGTGACAAATGGGGTGTCCCCAATGCCACACTGGTCCCTGCTGCCCCAYAAAGCTCCACTGTAAACATCTCCCTGCTCCAGGGAGGAGCAGCAGGCACAYACAGCTGCTGGCTCCCTGACACACAGATCTGTCACCCTGCACTAAAAATACCAGTGGCACCTCTGGCTGYCGGAGCAGGCGGAGCCTCCCCAGAAGGGCTGGAGTGACACAGCCTCAGCAGCAGCAAAATCCTATTTTTAGCTTCTCTTTTAGGGCTTATTAGGCCTCCCTTTCCCCTCCCTCCTTCCCAACTCCTGCAGATGACAGGCTGGGCTGGGAAGCTCCTGTGGGCTGGTGCCATCCCAGTTTGGAGGAGCGACTCTGAGAAATTCCCGTCCCTGCAGCATCACCTGCCAGTGGCAGGGAGTTCTTTCCTTCCTGGAACCCTTTCCCTCCCTCTCCCAGCAAGGTGTGGCTGTGAGAACACAGCTGGGCTGTTACCATGGGCTGCTGCACCTCCACTCTGATGATATCCTCGTAGATATCATCGCCCTCATCCTCGCAGGGCACGCAGTCGTAGATGTCCTCCCCCAGGTCGTGCTCGCTGCAAGGAGAAGGAAAAGYYGTCAGGGARAACAGCCAGGGGATGTTCWCTGGCACTTCAGCAGCACCAAGGAGGGAGGAGAATCCCAGTAAGAGAATCCTGTGGGAATTCAGCCCCTGCTCTGTGTTTCTCCCAGATCAGTGCCTGCTGCACATTTCTTTCCGCTGGCTGGAGGCTGGAAAAGGCAGAACGCTGCTGGACACGAGCAGGGATCACAGCCAAGGATGGCTCTGTGCCCTGTGCCAGGCTCTGTGCCCACGATGCCCACAGCACCACGGGCTGCCAGCTCTGCCCCTGCAGAGCCTTTTGCTCAGCACTAATGGGCACAGCTGAGATGGATCTGCCACCAGAGCCACCAGAGCCAGCAGCTCCAGCTCCACCTGCCCCAAAGGTGCCCACAACCTCCCCTTCAGCTCCTCTTCAGGACCAGGACAGATCTTGCCTCAGTGACTTTGTATCATGCTCAGAGAATTCACTTTAACAGTTGGATTTTGGTCTGCTTAAGGCTCTGTGTTTGTTCTTGATCTGATTTTGCTTTTCCTCATCGAAACGTTTCCTTTGTGCCAAAAAAACATCCCTGTCCCCCAGCCAGGGGTGCAAAGTGCTYTAGGAGCCCAGATGCACTCCAAGCAGGAGCAGATATTATATTAAACACTCAACCAATGTCTCTGAGCAGTAGGAGAAGCATCTCAGCCCTGATGAACCAACCCTGGGCTGTGCAGGACCCAGCCCTGGCCATTCCATCCAGGTTTAWACGCTCTGCATCCCATTATCTGAGTGATGCACCAACTCCCACAAAGCCCAATCCCTGTCCTGCTGGGGAACAGGGTGATTTTTAATCCAGCATTTCCCAGAGGAGTTGGAGGCTCTCCTGACCACCATAAAACAATCTGCTTGGTGGACAGAGGCCAATAACAACATTTACAGCAGGGAGAAATTAAGCAGCAAAACGTCACATTTTGAGGACCAGCCCCACCACTTTGGAGCTGCCCCTGCACTCCCAGGCTTCAAAGGCATCCCAGAGCTGTAGAGCCCAGTTGGTGCTGAAGGTGATGCTGTTCAGTAATTAATTATCATCTGAGCCTCCACACCCCTCCCAGGGGCTCCTCAGCCTCGGAATACTTTTGAAAATTCAGCCCATATTAAATACCAATTAACAATAATAATTCCAGTGCTTAGATCTACAGGTGCTGGCTGCTAACAGCTCCCACTGAAGTCAATCCCACAGGATCAGGACAGTGTGAAATGCTGGAATATCAAACAGTGCTCACATATTTTACGAGCTGTGCCTTTCAACAGGGGCATTAATTACACACAAATAAATTTAGGTGTAAAGCTGTGCTCCAAGTGTGACACTCAACATCTCTCTATTACATATCAGGGAGCAGCAGAGCACATCTGCCAGCAAAACCAGGCTGCTTAAATACGGCCCCTTCTATTTATACAAGCAGATTTATTCAATAAAAGTTTGGGGATTTTAAATAAATACACTGGCATGATGTATCCATCCCATTCTTCCCGGGTGATGCATTGCAGCTGCTGCAATAATGCCCACTAATAGCTGGTGATCCATCTTCCCCCCTCCCAGGCATCACTGTTATTATCTGCACCAATATTTATATTCTCAGCTCTGCTCCTCTTCCAGAGCCAGTCACTCCCAGCTCCTGATGAATCTCCCTGCCCACACCTCTCTCGGGTTGCTGGCTGCCTCTCCATACATCATTTCCATGGCTGGAGGGGTTTTGGGAATGTGTGGTTGGGTTAATGGCACGGGCAGGAGCCCAACTGGGTGTGGAAATGATGCCTTGGGAAGGCTGAGATAGAACAGAGGGCTGGGCAGGAAAAAGGTTAAAGAATTAAGCAGGGATTTATTAAAAGGATCTCTCAAGGATGTACCTTGGGCAGCACAAGAGCCCAGCCAGGGCTGCAGCCAAGATCAACCAAAATGGTCCCAAAATGCAACCAAGATGAACCAAAATGGGCACAAAATGAACCCAAGATGAACCAAAATGGGACAAAATGAACCCAAGATGAACCAAAATGGCACAATGAACCAAGATGAACAAAATGGCACAAAATGAACCAAGATACCAAAATGGTCCCAAAATGCACACCGCTATGGGGTGTCTCACTTGAGCAGTCTGCTCCATTTGCATCTTGCAGTTCATTGTCCCATTCCAGCTTTAGCCCATGCAGTCCATCTGCTTGTTTTCTCTCTTCAGCCCATGTTCTTTCTGCTCTTGGCTGAGATTTGGATCATTGTCCTTGGTGCCCAGCTAGAGCAGGAAATTGTTTTGTCTCCCTGCTCTGTGCCAAGAGCTCACCATCCCCTCATATGAAGCTCAGAACTCACCACTAAAGCAGCACAGAATAATATAAAATATAATATTATCGAAAGAATATAAAAGCTAAAACCTGAGGCATCATTTCCTCCTAAGGCATCCAAACGAGCGGGTGGTTGTATGAAGGGGCTTTCACAGAATCATCAGGGTTGGGAGAACCCCCCAAGAATATCTGGTTCACCCTGAACCCAGCACCACCACCCCTCAGCCATGTCCCCAAGTGCCAGATGGGTTTTGCTCAATCATGGGCTGAGACTGGAGAAGGGTGGATGCCCCAAGGCCTTTCCCACCAGGAAAGAAACATCTCCCAAGGGACAATCCAGCAGATTTGCCCTCAGAAGTGCCAACAGCCCTTGGACACAAATGCTGCCCCCACCCCTCACAGCTCTGTTCCCCTAATGAAGGGGGCCRTTCCTGGTGCTCCACACCAGAACAAGCCCTTCTCTACTCCAATTTCTGGTTTTGGGGAAAAAATAGGAACTATCCCACATCCTGGGGACACCCAGAYAGYCACCTCCACTCCAGAGCTCTGGGGAGATGCAGCAGAGTTCCTCAAACCCAACAACRGTGGCAGTATTACAACATCACCACGGTCCAGCAGTCTGTTATTTATTAAAACACGTTCTCAGTGCATCTCTGAGAAACACCAGAGGCTGGCAGCTTTTATGGAGAGCAGTAAAGCACGAGGATCAGCCTCTCCTGGAGCAGCCCAGCTCCGGCAGGGCCATATGGATGTTGACATCTCTGCTTTGCACACATTGATCCTCAACCTGTCCCCACCTTGTGAAAATACACACCCTCCCTGTCCTTAAAACAGGGATTGGGACAATTTTAGCCAGTGGAAAGCTCAGGACACACTGAATCCAGGCAATAAATTCAGCATCCCAGGCGCSTCACGGGCAGACGGAACAACTTGAGCAAGGAAAGCCAGATCACCTCATTCCTCACAAAGAAAAGCAATTTACTCCTTCAATAAAAGCAGCAGAGTCTGTGAGTTACCCGTGGGTATCAGAGCCTGTGATCTACTGCCTGGATTAGGAGATTCATTGGCAGCTCTGGGGTTAGGAAAGGGATTTCAGCCGCCCTTCAGAGGGAACACCAGCACTTGCAATTACTGTTATTAGGATGGATGCAACCAGCTTTGGGCTGGCAGCCTCGTGCCGAGCCAGAAAAGCTGATAATGAATAAAGCTTTTCATATCTAAGGCAATTTCAGGCTAAAACAATGCTTTTGGCTGAGCTCTGCCTCARTGGCAGTGCCTGCTGGGCACTAACACCCACCCAGGCAGGCAGCAGCCGTGCCAAGGAGCAGCTCCCAGAGCAGAGGGAATGGTGCCAGGATGCTGCCTTGGAGTGGGGGAAAGGGAAGGACKAATCCATAAAATCACAGCATGTTTGGGGCTGGAAGGGACCATGGGCACAAACAGTTTGTGATGCCCCAATAAATGACACGCAGCAGGTCCTCCATGCTGAAGGAACCCTGCACTCATCCCTGCAGRGACACTGGGGAAGCCCTGAGGGATTTCAGGGCCACTGAAGAGCCTCTCCAGCCATAAAAGCTGCTGTGGGAASTTGATGAGTTTGTACCAGCCTCAAGAATTCAAGGACAAACCCTCATGACAAACCCACCACAGCAAAACTCCGTCCAAACCACGCTGAGGAAAGAGCCAGAACCACCAGGAACAGCAAAAGAAAGAGCAGCAGGGGACAGAAGGAGCTAAAATAAGACAACCAAGAGACAACCCCAAATTTCCAGTCCTGTGAACAGGGTTAAGAGCCAGAAGATCTCAGAGCCACCARAGGTCCAGGCTGGGAGGTTTGCAGGGTCTCTGAGGCAGCTGTGAGGCTCCAGCCCATCCCAATCCCCACTTTCTCATCCTCACTCTGCACTCACAGCTATAAATACACAGTTCCTCCAGCCAACCCCCTCATTCTGTCAGAGAGGACAAGCAGAACCCTAAATTTGCAGGTTTAGGTTTCAGGGTGAGGGAGTGCAAGATGTGCAGCTGGAGGACTCGAGATCTTGCAGGGTTTTAATTACTCAGATTGGACTTGGATYGAGACACTCATCTGGAAATAGCAGAAGCCTTTTCCCATCTATTCTTCTTGGGTCTTACATTCCCCATTCCAAGTGGAATTTCTTGGGCTCTGATCCTAAGAAAAGTGACCAATATGATCTCAGAAATGGCACYAGCAGGACATGTAAAAATCAATAGGAGTGACACACAAGGGACAGACACATTTACAGGCACTCTGGCTCAAGTGCCCTGCACCAGAGCCATTTATTTGAGGGGCTGTCGTGCKTGCTTTGTCCAACATAAAAATAATGGGAAAAGTGGCAGCTCACTTATCATCTCACCTTGGCTCCTGTGCTCGTTACTTTTGTTAATGCATTTGAGAAATTCTGCTGATGACAGCACTGTTTTGGAAGATGTGAGGGGGGCAATGCTGGTGACAGTAGTGAGAGAAGAAGGAGAAACTTCAGCAAGAGGCTGAGCCCAGAAGAGACATCACTTGAGAAACTGTGGCCTAGCAGATTTCCTTCCCCTCTTCTCCAGGATGGAAAGGTTGGGAATACACAATTATCCCAATAAATTTATTGGGGATAAATTCCCAGTGAGCTGCAGCTCAAAACAAGAGCAGGGGACATGAACACCAACCTGTGGGACAAAGCTCTCCAGGGGTAGGGTTTGGAGGGGACCTGCTTTGCCTAAAACACTTTTTTGGTCCTTTATGCAACACCTACAACTCCTCTCCTCAAAACAAATTATCTTCAGAAGAGAAAACAAAGGTAAAAGTTATGCAAATTAAATATTTCACATCAAACCATTCACAGAACTTCTGCCTGACTCTTGAATTCTTCAAGCAGCCAACAAAGAACCCAAAATCTGCCCTGTGTCATCTACCTAATTGTGCCACTGCAGAGGAGAAGGTTCATCATAAAGAAGGCTCTGGGGCTGTAAAGAGGGCCAGGATTAATCASTGCCATAAATTTAATGAGACAAAATAACTGGAGAGAGCTCAAGTGGCAGCGCAGAAAATTTAGGTGAAATGTTAAATATAACTCTGAGGTACCAGGATGGTTTGGAGCAGCTGAAAGAGCCATAAAGGGGGATGGAAAAGCAGTTGGCAGGGCAGTAAGGTGGATAATTGCCCCATGACATCAGCTCCCAGCAGCCACAGCCATGTGGGAAGCAGCAGCTCCCCTCCCCAGGGATCTGCAGGAGCATCCTCGGGACAAGGGTCACCGACAATCCCTGATTTGGGGACACAGAGGATGAACCCACACATTGCTGCTGCTGCTGCAAAACCCAGCTCATTTCATGGACAAACTCCCCCCAAATGGCTGCAGGAGCATCCTCAGGACAAAGGCAACTGACAATCCCTGATTTGGGGACACAGAGGATGAGCCCACACACTGCTGCTGCTGCTGCTGCTGCTGCTGCTGCTGCTGCTGCTGCAAAACCCAGCTCATTTCATGGACAAACTCCCCCCAAATGGCTGCAGGAGCATCCTCAGGACAAAGGTCACTGACAATCCCTGATCTGAGGACACAGGGGATGAGCCCACACACTGCTGCTACAAAACCCAGCTCATTTCATGGACAAGCACCCCCCAAATGGCTGCTCCAGGGTCTGGCATGGGGCTGGCTGGAATAAATCAGGCAGCAGAGGCCAATTGTCCCTCTCCAGCTCCTCACAGRATCCATCAGGCAGCACTTGCAATGCAAGCAGCCCCTGCCATCTGCCCAGGCTGGCTGCAAGCTGCCATCTGGCCCAGGGCACAGCAAACCGAGGGGCCAGAGGGCTGGAAACAGGGAATTTGAGAACTTCCCAGCTCCCCTGARAGCCTTTTAGCTTCCCTTCCCCTTTCCATCACCAATTGTTCGGGTTTTTTTTTAACTAAATAGCTGTTTCCAGGCAATTATGTGCCTRGATCTGCCGGCTGGGGATGTGTCTGGAGCTGGGATTAATCCCTGCACCACCCCAAAGGTGAAAGCACAATGGGGTCACCAAGGCTTAAACACCCTTTAAACACACAGAACCCCGTGCCTGCCCCATGACTGCACACACAGCTTGTTCCTGCAGCCCCTGTCCAGGCCTGGATTTTGTCCCACAGCTCCTCCCTGCTGGGAGAGCTCTCAGGATTAAAGGTTCTCACTCTTTAGAGCATCATGGGGACAGCAGGGACAAAGCCTGGTTCCTTCTGCTCCCCAAATCAGCACCTCCATCAAAAACCTCAACTTGGGACCACCAAACTACTCCACTCAAGTTGAAATGAAAGCATTCTGACATCCTCCAAAAACAAACAAAACTCCATTTACCAGCCCTCAAATATCTTGAGAAGCAAGTCAGGGTTATCCTGAGCTTTTTCTCCAAAGAGAGCTCCCTTTGTGGATCCTCTCTCAGGGTGATTTTGGTGGCAACAGACCCACAGGGTTGTCCCTCCTCACCCCCTTGTCCCTCTGAGGCCTGTGGGGACAGAGAGTGGCACTCTGAGGTGACAAACCCTGCTGGGGATGGTTCTTCTGCTCCCAAATCAGCACCTCCATCTCAAACATGTTCATATTTTAAAGGCTCTGCAGCACAGGAGGAATTCAAAACCTCAACCTGGGGACACCAAACTACTCCACTCAAGTTGAAATTAAGCATTCTGCTGACATTTCAAAAAAAAAACCCTCATTTACCAGCCCCAAAATGTCTTTAACCAAGTCAGGGTTTATCCTGAGCTTTTTCTCCAAAGAGAGCTCCCTTTGTGGGATTCCCCTCTCTCAGGGTGATTGGTGGCACAGAACCACCAGGGTTGTCCCTCCTCACCCACCCTTGTCCCTCTGAGGCCTTGGGGACAGCAGCAGTGGCACCCTGAGGTGACAAACCCCTGCTGGGGATGGTTCCTTCTGCTCCCCAATCAGCACCTCCATCTCAAAACATGTTCATATTTTAAAGGCTCTGCAGCACAGGAGGAATTAAACCTCAACCTGGGGACACAAACTACTCCACTCAAGTTAAATGAAGCATTCTGACATTTCCAAAAACAACCTCATTTACCAGCCCTCAAAATGTCTTGTTAGAACACCAGCTCAGGGTTTATCCTGAGCGTTTTTCTCCAAAGAGAACTCTCCTTTGGGAGGGGATTCTCTCCCCAACGGGTGAATGGTGGCACAGAACCCACAGGGTTGTCCCTCCTCACGCCACCCTTGTCCCTCTGAGGCTTTTGGGGACAGGAGAGTGGCACTCTGAGGTGACAAATCCCTGCTGGGGATGGTTCGGCTTCTGTGCCCAAATCAGACAGCCTCCAATCTCAAACATGTTCATATTATAAAGGCTCTGCACGCACAGGAATTCAAACCTCAACTTGGGGACACCAAAACTACTCACTCAAGTTTGAAATGAAGCATTCTGGGGACACCAAACTACTCCACTCAAGTTGAAATGAAGCATTCTGACATTCTCCAAAAACAACCTCATTTACCAGCCCTCAAAATGTCTTGTTAGAACCAGCTCAGGGTTTATCCTGAGCTTTTTCTCCAAAGAGAAAAGGCTGAGGGGTTCTCCAGGGAGTTTTTGGGGTTTTTCCAGCTATGAGGGGATTCTGACACTGTTTTGTAGGCCGTGTTTCCATGCACTGGGAGGGCAGGCCTGGGTGAGGSAATTTGTGCAATCCCTGCTCATTTCAACATGCCTTTCCCCAACAAGTCCTAAATAAGATGTAAAAAAGAGGATTTTGAAGAGAAAGGGAAAACAGGGGAAGTTAAATTTGGAGATCTGGGACASAACAGGGAAATCAGTTTAAATAAACCTCCAAGTTATCTGCTGGGCATCACAGCCCCTCTGACCAAGGGACAATTTGGGAAGTTTCCACCTGGACACCTTGTCCCCAGCAGAGTGGGACAAGGGAACCAGTTTGGGAACCCACTTCCAGCACCAAATAACCAATAAAGCTGGGAACCCACTTCKAGCACCAAATAACCAAGGGCAGCACCCCAAACCACCCTTTCTAGGCCAGCATTGCCATCCCCACCAGCACTCGTGTGAGAGTCCCCACACAAATCTCTCTCCAATTAAAAGCACATCRRTGTGTGAGAAACAGGAATTTTAAACCCTAATATTAAAGGGATTTTGAGAACTTTTGGAGAGGGGGCATAAAAAATGCTATTCTTGAAAAGATCCCTTTCTGAGTTAACATTTTATTAAACTGCWGCTGCTGGGAGCCAACAGCAAGCAGGGAATTCCAGGGCACTCCATTCCCTCTGCTGGTAATTTATGATTTACTTTTGTAATAACTGAAGCCATAAGGAACTCATTGGATTAAGGAGRCTTATTATTTATGTTGTGGAACAATAATATTTAACTGCATAAAGCCACACATCCACCCATGCACTCCATCCCTCCATATGAGGCAGACAGAGCCCTGGCTCGATGGGAATGCTGCCATTGAATTCCAATAGTGCCTGCACTTCACCGCGTGTGCTGCAGTTCAAGGTTGATTTTAAAAGCCTGTTACATCACCACCACAGGCKCAAAAACCAGATAAACACAGACAGAGACAGCAGCAGCATCACCCCACATGCCACCAAGGACAAGCAGGACGGGTGCCACGGCAGGATGTGGCTACAACAACCATGGAAGTGTCCAAGGCCAGRTTGGATGGGGCTTGGAGCCATGTGGGARAGTGAGAAGTGTCCCTGCCCATTGCAAAGAGGTGGGATGAAAAGGTCTTTAAGTCTTTTTCAACCCAAATATTCTCTGATTGCCCCAGGGCCAAAATCACACATGGGGGTGCAGCTCCGAAAAACGCCATGGGGGGAAATTAGTACCTCACTCCCAGAGCTGGCRTGGATCCCCTCAGAGGATGAAGGGTTTTGGGATTTAGGAGGAGTTTGGGATCCCCCGGGCTTGGCCCCTTTCACCCCCCAGCAAGCCACTCATCAGCTCAACCTGATTAAAAGCGACATCTCCCAGGGCTTCCCACCAGAAAAAGATGGACTTTTGTCAGAGCACAAAAATCTCCTGGCCAAAGGATCAAAGCAGCCGTGCTGGCTCTCCCAGCCCTGCTGTCAAACTTTATCTGCCTCTGCTGGAAAAGCCACAGGAACTTTTCCCTCAGCCCTCCCAGGAGAAGGTGAGGCCACTCACTCTGCCAGCTCCTCCAAGCTCCGGTACACGTCATCGTCATTCTCCGTGGTCTCCTCCGAAGGGAAGGGCCTGGCAAGGGAAGGAATGACAGGGTTAGATTTTTATATTGGTGCCTCACCCCTCACAGCAGAGCCCCTGAGCTCAGCCCAGCCCTGAGCATCCTGCTGAGCAGCACAAAATGTTCACTGRAAAGCTGGTTTTTGTCCCAGCTCTGCTGCTTCCCCAGGGCACAGCAGGAATGCAGGTGGGGAGGCTGGCTGGGCACACAGGGCAGCACTTGGGCACCAACATGAGCAGCTGCGTGGTCTGACAGCACAGCACCTCAGAGCCRCCGTGGTGCTGAGCCTTTCCTGCTGAGCTGGTGCTGCACAGACCACTCAGGAARCTTAATTCCAGCCTGGTGTTGGATTTGCTGGGATGGAGAAACACCTTCTCCTCCAGCTTTTCCACSTGTGAGCTCCTTCCCTGCTCAGCCAGGCTCTGCACTGCCTCCCTGGAAGCATCTCCCAGCAATCCCAGTGGAATGAKTGAGTCCCTATGAACCCCAGGCTTCCTCATCTTAAGAACTTTGTGACAGCTGAAAAAAGTTAAACCCCTGGAGATGAGGGAAAGGACACCAAAAGGGCAGAAAGAAAGGAGGGGAYAAAGCAGATTAAAGGAGTGAGGGAGGGAGTGGGGGGAATACAAGAATTCCTCGGCTCATTCTGAAGCAATAACCAAATAATGTATGAGGGAGATGAGAAATACTGTTTTAATTAAACCCCACGTATTATTGCTGGCACAGGGCCAGGCTGGGCTGTGGCTGCTGGGGCTGGAGCATCCCCATGGGCACAGCACAGGGACACAGAGGGGTGGCAGCAGCTCTGCCCATCCCTCCTGGCCATCCTGGAGAGGGCAGGTGGGGCTCCCCAGCTGTGAACCACGGGGATGGGACACTGGAGGAGCAAAGCTGGCCACATCTGAACCTCTAACTGCCCTCAGGAGCAATTCCCTGCTCTCCCCTCCCTGCCCATGATAGATTGCCTCTCCTGAAAGATTTAATACATGGCCTGGTTAGCCCRTGAGTTTGCTATTTCTGGATGCTTTCACTGGCATGAATTTGCTTTCTCTCTCCTGCTACACCTCAGCCTTCCTTAGGTGAGCAGCTCCACACCAAGCAGTCTGAAATAGAGCTGAGACCTGCAGCCAGCTCAATTCAAACCCTGACCAGGAGGGGAAAGGGCTGTGCTGAGCCCAGCCAAGGAGCAATTCCAGCCATCCCAAGGTGTGTCCATGGCCAAAGTGGCAACACAGGAGGGAGGAAGGCAAGGGATGCAAAGCTCTGGCAAGAAGTGAGAGCTCAGATGTGACTTCTGGTTAAACGTCGCTTGTCACAACAACAATAAAAAATCCACCACAAGGCACGACCTCCTTTCTTTTACGTGCATTTTCTGCTCTTATTCTCTGAGTGTTTCCTTCCCCAGKGCTCGCCACYCCAGAGAGAAAGGAGTAAAAGAGTCATAAAAAATATTAAAATCACATGGACACATGTCCAGCCATAAATCTGGGTTTGAGGTGTAATTGGCTCCTCTGATACAACCCCCCATGTAAGACAAGGAACAGAAAAYGGAGAAAAATGTTTTCTAATCAGAGTTTGATGGGGATGCAGCTGCCCTGGCCCTCCCAGCTTCACCTTGAGTGCTGGTGAGGGCCCAGAGTGAAAGTCAGGGCAGGGGAGGAATTAATAACCTGTGTCCCTGCAGTGGCAGCTAATGGCTAAATAAGGACTCAGAGAATGCAATTAGAGGGAGAAGTCACACCAGGGTGAGGATTACTAAATGGACCATCCAAAATACAGAGCTGAAGGGCAGCTTTTGGGAAAAAGCCTTGGGTTTTCCTTTGTTCATCCCTTGCTCTTCCCCAGGAGCTCCAAGTGCAACAACACAATTTCATTTAGCTCTACCAACAGCCACTCTTTGAAATATCTCCCTARTTTTGACTTAAGCTCCCTTACACATCCATTTAGGTTCATTTTTTGTACCTAAACACACCTGAGCTGGCTGCAAATTCAGATTTGATGTGGTAGGGACAGAGTGGGGGAGAGGAACTCTGCTCTGACTCCCCCCCCACCAGATCCCCATCAAGGCAACACCAAGAAAAGCCAGCTGGGAGATCTTTAAGTCAGTATTTCTCACCAGCACAGGGTTTTCACTGAGAACCATGCCACAGATCCTGCCCTTGGCCCCAGCCACGCAGGGAGCAGCATCTCCATCCAGGTGATGGTGCTGCCCCTTCCCCAGCCATGAGCTCCCCAACAGCAAACATCTTCTTTGGGACCAATCTCTGTGTCCTTTTTTTTTGGGTAAAATGAGTAAAAATGTCCGTCAGAAGATCTAAAAGCTCTGGATTCCCTGGGAAATTGTCCAAGCCTCCAGGCACATTCAACTCCTTATGTAGGAGCACAGCAGAGCTGGGAATGCCCAGCAGCAACGAGTACTTTGAGTCCACTGAAACCCAACAGGTCTGCAGAGACCCCAGTTTATTAAAATTCATTTGKAAACGTCTCTCATTTCATATCTTTAGCTYAGCACCAGCTTTTTTTRCTCCACCACCATGCAKATCCACCTGCTGAGCCATCCATCCRCCCAGCCCGTGCCAGGGCTGCTGCCAGCCCCACCCTGCTCAGATGAAAAGCAAAAGCCCCCAGCGCATCAAACAGAGCTGGAACAGGCTCTTAAGAGATAATCAAGCTCCCAAAGTCGACTCCAGCACAGACGGACCACACAGCAGTGCACAGCATCACTCCAGAGATCAAAGGAGGGAAGGGAAGCGGGATCGATCTGATGGGTTTGTTTAGGGCTGYAAAGGGAAGACAAGACCAAGCAATTTGTTCTGGAGTTTGGAGTGAGCTGCTCCTCTGGAGGGCAGGACTCACAGCACACGCTGATGCCAAGCACCCCCTTGATCTTACAAAACATTTTTTGGTCATTTCTGGATCTCCCAGAGCTCCCTGCAAATGGGACACAGGCAGAGCCAGCCACAGCCACAGCACATGGGGACAATCAATGAATATTTCACGAGGCACCTCATGCAAAAAAAACCTTCCCTTGCTCTCAGGTTGCCCTGTGATCCCTCCCACACCACATCCTCACCATCCACCCTGCCCAGGGAACCTCTCAGCACTGCCTGGCTGCTCTTTGCTCTGAATTATTTAAGGGCAAGAGCCAGGTAGGCTGCAATTCTAACAGCAATAAACAGGTTTATTTATTTATGAGCACATTTCAGCATCTGGGCTGCCTTGTCCTAGCAAGAAAGCTCTTCACCTCTGCAAGGAGCAGAGGGGCAGGGATGAGGCAGCTTCAGCCTGATCATTTTGTACAGCAGCAGCTCGGCCTCATAAAATAAATCCATGTGGGACAGGGCAAGGAGGACCCAGCGTGGTTTATTTACCATTTTTCCACTCTCCACTGTGATTTCTTGGGGTCAAACACCAGCCCTGGGAATAGCAAGCCTGGTGAGAAGCAGAGAGGGAGGAAATTCAGGGCACTCCATCCCAAGGAGCTGCTCTCAGGGGAGWTGGTTTGCCAGGCAGATCTGCAAGGAAGTTTTCCTGACTTGTGCAAACCCCCTGAGGAGTGTCAAGGAGGTGATTTATCCCTTCCTGGAGGGGGATTCCACCCTGCCAGCACCAGCAGGATAATCTGCCCCTGTTTTCCTGAGCCCAGGGATAACACTTGAGTGTTTTAAAGAGCAGGTGGAGTGTGTGACACCCGGGAAACCTGAGCRGCTCCCATCTGCTGTCCCTTCTGCGAGGCATTTCCCCACTAATGGCAAGGACCAGAGCCTCAAGCTGGTGCAAAGGAGCTCCTGCAGCTCTGCTGGGATGGACAGGGCTGTGCTGGATCCTCCTGGCGGAAAAATATTCCCATGGTGTGGAGCCCACAGTCTGAAATTGCACCCTGCAGGAGTTCCAGCTGCCCTGGCTGGGTGTGCAGACCCCTGACATCCCTGCTCTGAAGGGAGCATCATGGCAAGGCACAGAAATCCCACAGGACACTGATCCCACCAACATTTTAAGCTTCAGGCTGTGTTCCCATGGGAGTGGGGTTCTCAGCCCCACAGCTCCCATGCTTCCAGAAAAGTCCTTCTGTCCCACTGCTGAGGTTTAATGCTGCTTCAATCCCAAAATTTGGGATTGTTGGTTGTTCCCAGCACATCATTTTGGTAGCTCCAACCTTCCCCTMTTTCTTTTTTTCCTCCTCTTTTTCTCCAGGAGGACGAGGCACTGGGGATCACCCCATTCCTGTGCTCTCTGTCAAGCCACCAGTTCTGGAACCCTGGGCCTGCCYCCCTGAGCACTCCTGGAGCTGCCCAAAGAAAATCAGATATCGTTCCAAGACTTTGACACACCACTGAAAATGCTTCCCTCACTGGCTTTTCATGGAATTAGGCAGATTAAAGCAGAATTAATTTACCAAGAGGTGGCTGGGAGCTGACCAGGCACCAGCAAAGAGCTGACCTGCAGCTGCCCCTCCAAGATTTGGTTCCCACCTGTGAAACAGGAGCAGCACCAGGCAATGATCCTGGTCAAGTGCTGTGAGGTAAAACCACCCTATTAATGCCCCCCAAAATCCATTTCTATAAAGCAGAATAGAATAAATTCTCCCTGTGCAYAACAAGACCCATCAGTGCATACCAAAAGCTGCTGAATTTAATTAAAATCACACTTTTCWGTTGCATTACTCATCTCTGGAAAGAAGCACCTCACGGGGAGCCAAATTTTAGACAKGTCCTCTGAAAAATTACAGTTTGCTTTTATTTGTGGTCTGGAACTTGCAGAAATTCTTGCAAGATMAATTCTGCTGGAAATTCAGCAGGGAAAGAGGGAGTTACATCACCAGCTAACACGGAGTGAGGATGATGATGATGATGATGATTTTGCAGGAGAGCACTCGGTGCAGTATCAGCACCCAAGGGTGGGTGAGCTGCAGGCCCTGCTTTATCCTCAGCTCCAATCTGCACTGAGCATTTCTGGAGATGAGAAGACAAGAAAATAACAGCTCGTAGAATTTTACGTTTTGACACATTATCGTGTTTTTAAAAACCCCTCGTGTACCAATGCCTCACTCCAGCAAGAGYGATGATTTTCTCCTCACTTCAGCTCCACACTGAAGAGAACAGATGGATAAAATCAAAAAGGGAATCCAGAAATGTCTTTCTTGAAAAGAAAGGAATAAAAAAGATCCAAACTCTGTGGGGTAACAGCACAACCAACCACCAGGGAATGACTGCCCCAGTAAAGACCTGGGATGCATCTCAACCAACAACATCCACTGCCTCACACTGGAAAACACCTGGTGATAACACAAATCCTGCAACCCCCATTTTTAACTCGCAGCAAAGCAGCACAAGGAGATCTTTCAGCACTCTGAGTTTTCCTGCTGTACCATCCTAMGAAACGTGTGCCAATAAAAAGAAATCATTACCAAAATGGACCTTTCTGCCTGATTCCAGCAGCAGCACATCCCAGCCAAGGGGGGATAAACCCTCTTGCAGCACAAACCAGCTCCAAACAGCCCATCCTGAGGGTTCCCCAGGGAAGTGCAGACACCTGGGCTGTCCCAGAGCATCCCAGTGCCCCTCTCCAGGCACTCCTGTCCCCATCCCCCAGTGCTGGAACCTCCCAGGTCCCCTATTTCAGAGCCTGGAACCTTCTCCATCCTTGGAGCATCCTTGGGGCAAGAGCTGCATTTRGGGAAGGTGCTGGAAAGGTCCCACAGGGRGGGCAGTGACACAGGAGGAGCCTGAGGGAAGCACCAGTGACACAGGAGGTGACCCAAAGCCCAGCAAGCCCCACCTGAGCCCAGCTCATCAGAGCTGAGCTCATCAGAGCTGTGCTCATTAAGCAAAGCTGCTGCTGGGGAGGGGACAGAGAAGCTGCCTTTGCTTTGTGAGCAGATGCTTGTGGGGTGACCTCAGAATCCCCCCAGCCTACAAAGCAGGCATGCAGGAAAACATGTCAAGGATATTTTTTTTTTTCAGGCTCTCTGTGAGGATATAAACTTGCCAAAAAAAAATCTGTTAATTTTTTTTTTTTTTTTTTTTTAAAGTGGGAAAGGAGCTGCTTTTCAGCCGAGGATTCTGCTTCTCAACAAAGGGAGGAGCTTTATGGTGACTCCTAAAGGTTTGGTGGTGTCAGAAGAAACAATCTCCACCTGACCTSCTGCTTGTGGGGTTGGTGCTGAGCCTCTCTGAGTTTGTGCCAAAACTGGTCCCAGTTGCAGGAGAGCTCTGAAAAACCAGCAACTGCACCCATTTCCAGACACAGATCCTCCCACAGCCTTCTCCATCCATTTTATAGCAACACTTAAAGTGTGRACAAGGAAAACACAACGGCAGTAAAAGAATAATGGGCAGAGTGCAYTTCCAGAGAGCCCCTGGCAGGGAATAAAACAGGCCTTGTAAAACCAACCTGCAGAAGAGGAGCCCTAACAACCTCCTCATCATCAGGAGACACTTGAGGACTTAATTGTTAGTGCCTTTAATTGCTTGCCATTTTCACACCCAGCTGGATCTGCCTCCCATCCCCAGGGGAAGGYGGAGCAGAGACCAAATCTGARCTGCAGGAYGCCTGAGCACGCTGGAGAKTCCTTACAAAGGCCATAAAAGATCTTCCCCATCTCCCTTCTCTCCTTCAGGACAGCGAGGGGAACATCCTGAACAGCTCCAGCTTGTGCCACCACATCTCCTGCAACATGTGGGGTTTGATGGTGGGATTGATGCCTTAAGTTTTTGTTTTTATATTTTTCAGATTCTGAGCTTCAGATGAGGGAATGCTGAGCTCTCTTCACAGAGTAAGGAGACAAAACAATTCCTGCTCCACTGGGCACCAAGGACAAATGATCCAAATCTCAGCCAGGAGCACAAACACACATGGCTGAAGAGAGGAAAACAAGCAGGAGTGGGACTGCAGGGGCTAAAGCTGGAATCGGGCAAGAGGACTGCCAAGATGCAAATGGAGGCAGAACTGATCCCAGTGACAGAACCCCGGGAGCTGTTGTGCATTTTGTGCCCATTTGGTTCATCTTGGCTTCAAATTTTGGGACCATTTTGGTTCATCTTGGGTTCATTTTGGGACCATTTTGGTTCATCTGGGCTCATTTTGGGACCATTTTGGTTCATCTTGGGTTTTTTGGGACCATTTTGGTTCATCTTGGGCTCATTTTGGGACCATTTTTGGTTCATCTTGGATGCATTTTGGGACCATTTTGGTTCATCTTGGGTTCATTCTGTGCCATTTTGGTTCATCTTGGGTTCATTTTGGGACCATTTTGGTTCCTCTTGGCTTCATTTTGGGACCATTTTGGTTCATCTTGGTTGCATTTTTGTGCCCATTTTGGTTCATCTTGGTTGCATTTTGGGGACCATTTTGGTTATCGTAGCCCTGGTTTGGCTCTTGTGCTGCCCAAGGTGGATCCATTGAGGCCTTTTAATAAATATCCTGCTTTATTCTTTAACTCTGTCTAGCTCTGCTCTAGGGCAGCCTGCACAAGGATCAGGATTTACTCAGGATCAGGATCACAAAGCCCTTTTTTACGGGGTCACCCCCACTGCAAGCAGAGGGGTCACCCCACACCACAGTGGGGCTCAGTCAGATGGGGAAATGGAWTCAAGTCKTGAAACCRGGACAAAACTCCAGGTTTCATTCRGAACRGGTGGCTGAATCKCTGAGGAAGCTCCTCATCACCCAGTGGCACACGCTGGGATCTCAGACACCCAAACTGGGCAGGGCAGGGCTGCAGGTCCTGCTCCCTGTGCCCCCTGCTCCTCCTCCCCTGCCAGCAATGCTGCTCTGCCTCTCCCTTCCCATCCCTCCTCCCRTTCCCCCCACACACATCCTGATGTTATTGGCAAGCTGTTCATACAGKAACTCCAGGGCTGACAGMGCTGAATCCTCATTTTGGGCCTGTRTGATGCTTRACCTGGGCAAAGGGGAGAGGGATGAGGCTGGCAGGGGCTGCAGGGAACCCTCCTTGGGTCAATGCTCACTGCAGGCAGGATGCTGGTACTCATCTGGCTGCCTGGAGGTCGCTCTGACCTGGGCTAATCCCAGTGCTGAGCTTTTCTCCTCTCCCCTCTCTGTCTGCACTGTGGAGATGGGGGAAGTCACACAATCCTAGAATGGTCTGGAAAGGATCATAAGGATCTTCTCGTTCCAATCTCCCTAATCCAAATTCAACTCAACCAGGCTGCTCAGAGCCCCATCCAGCCTGGCCTGGAGCACCTCCAGGGATGGAGCAGCCACAGCTTCTCTGGGCAACCTGTTCCAAAAAAAGCCAGAGACAGGATGGCCAAGATGGCCATTCCACAGGGTGCCCACGGGCAACCCAGCCCTGACAGCCTCTCCCTCTGCACCTGGACTGGTCACTTTGTCATCCAGCTGACACAAAGGGGTCCTGCCTTGGCCCCAYGAGGGGGAAAACMCATCCCTGTGTCCTTCCCTCCATGGCCCAGCCAAAGCATTGCCGCTGCTCCTGTGAGAGAAAACCTCCTCTGACCACCAGGATTCACCCTCCTGCCCATCTGCAAATGTTTTTAACTTTGTTTTATCAACTGTGGTGCCTTCTGAGGGGAGTCACTGAGGGGTTCAGTTCACAGAGAAAGGATTTACTCAGATTCAGGGCCTCCACAAAGGCCTCTGAACATGCAAACCCATCCTCAGCTGGGCTCTGCTGTGCACACATGAAAAATGCATGCAGGCAGCACGAGCCAATATTCCTGAACCTCCTGCTTGGCTTGCAGAACTCTGCTTCCAGGAAAAACACAGATCTCAGGGAGATGAATAAACACGTGCCCCCTGCTCTGCTCAGAGCTCCCTTTCAGCCCCCAGAGCACGAGGAGGATGATGGAGCCCAGAGGACGCCAGGATGTGCCACAGGCAGCAGGGAACAGCGGTGGCTGTGGCAGGAAAATCTGAAGGGAAAACAGGAAAAAAAAAAAAAGCTTTAAGAAAATAATTATAATCCTGGTTTATTGGGACCTGCAACAAGAAGTCTTCTTGTCCTCCAGAGAGCTGAGTTTGCTCAAGAAAACTTGGAATGAAAACGCAATGAAAACTCGGGAAGGGGATGAAAATTCTGGCTCCAAAGCCCAGGAGAAGCTTTGCACGACATCCCTGTGCAAAGAGCAAGCTGCCACAGAATCCTGCAGGCTGGCTGGGAGGTGCCAGCCAGCGTGGGAATGGGGTAATGGAATTAGGGCTGCAGTGGAAAATCCTAGCTGGGTAATAAAGGCTCCTTGTTCAGGGATGGAGCACAGTGGAACTTCTCCCTGGAAGCGCGGACAAAGAGATGGAGGGAAGGANACCTGGGCAAAGGGGAGAGGGATGAGGCTGGCAGGGGCTGCAGGGAACCCTCCTTGGGTCAATGCTCACTGCAGGCAGGATGCTGGTACTCATCTGGCTGCCTGGAGGTCGCTCTGACCTGGGCTAATCCCAGTGCTGAGCTTTTCTCCTCTCCCCTCTCTGTCTGCACTGTGGAGATGGGGGAAGTCACACAATCCTAGAATGGTCTGGAAAGGATCATAAGGATCTTCTCGTTCCAATCTCCCTAATCCAAATTCAACTCAACCAGGCTGCTCAGAGCCCCATCCAGCCTGGCCTGGAGCACCTCCAGGGATGGAGCAGCCACAGCTTCTCTGGGCAACCTGTTCCAAAAAAAGCCAGAGACAGTATGGCCAAGATGGCCATTCCACAGGGTGCCCACGGGCAACCCAGCCCTGACAGCCTCTCCCTCTGCACCTGGACTGGTCACTTTGTCATCCAGCTGACACAAAGGGGTCCTGCCTTGGCCCCAYGAGGGGGAAAACMCATCCCTGTGTCCTTCCCTCCATGGCCCAGCCAAAGCATTGCCGCTGCTCCTGTGAGAGAAAACCTCCTCTGACCACCAGGATTCACCCTCCTGCCCATCTGCAAATGTTTTTAACTTTGTTTTATCAACTGTGGTGCCTTCTGAGGGGAGTCACTGAGGGGTTCAGTTCACAGAGAAAGGATTTACTCAGATTCAGGGCCTCCACAAAGGCCTCTGAACATGCAAACCCATCCTCAGCTGGGCTCTGCTGTGCACACATGAAAAATGCATGCAGGCAGCACGAGCCAATATTCCTGAACCTCCTGCTTGGCTTGCAGAACTCTGCTTCCAGGAAAAACACAGATCTCAGGGAGATGAATAAACACGTGCCCCCTGCTCTGCTCAGAGCTCCCTTTCAGCCCCCAGAGCACGAGGAGGATGATGGAGCCCAGAGGACGCCAGGATGTGCCACAGGCAGCAGGGAACAGCGGTGGCTGTGGCAGGAAAATCTGAAGGGAAAACAGGAAAAAAAAAAAAAGCTTTAAGAAAATAATTATAATCCTGGTTTATTGGGACCTGCAACAAGAAGTCTTCTTGTCCTCCAGAGAGCTGAGTTTGCTCAAGAAAACTTGGAATGAAAACGCAATGAAAACTCGGGAAGGGGATGAAAATTCTGGCTCCAAAGCCCAGGAGAAGCTTTGCACGACATCCCTGTGCAAAGAGCAAGCTGCCACAGAATCCTGCAGGCTGGCTGGGAGGTGCCAGCCAGCGTGGGAATGGGGTAATGGAATTAGGGCTGCAGTGGAAAATCCTAGCTGGGTAATAAAGGCTCCTTGTTCAGGGATGGAGCACAGTGGAACTTCTCCCTGGAAGCGCGGACAAAGAGATGGAGGGAAGGATGAGAACRAATAACAAATAAATCTCCTCTCCTGAGCAATGATTTTCCAGGTTCTGTGCTGCTTTWGTGTGTAATTCTGAGCTTCATATGAGGGGATGGTGAGCTCTGTGCACAGAGCAGGGAGACAAAACAATTCCTGCTCCAGCTGGGCACCAAGGACAAATGATCCAAATCTCAGGCCCAAGAGCACAAACACCGTGGGCTGGAGAGAGAAAAACAAGCAGGATGGGATCTGCTCTTTGTCCCTGTGTACAACCCTTTGGGAAAACAGAGGGATCAAAACCCCAGCAGAAAATTCCCAAATTATCCAAATCTCAGGCCCAAGAGCACAAACAATGTGGGTTGAAGATAGAAAAACAAGAAGGATGGGATCTACTCTTTGTCCCTGTGTACAACCCTTTGGGAAAACAAAGGGATCAAAATCCCAGCAGAAAATTCCCAAATTATCCAAATCTCAGGCCCAAGAGCACAAACAACGTGGYCTGAAGATAGAAAAYCAAGKAGGATGGGATCTGCTCTTTGTCCCTGTGTACAACCCTTRGGGACAACAGAGGGATCAAAATCCCAGCAGAAAGTTCCCATCCCATCAGCACAGAGCCTGAAGGATTCTGCTTCCTGCAGGATTTGTGCAAGCAGCCCTGGGCTGGGGACAGGACAGGCAGAGGATGGTCACAGCAGGGCTGGAGCTACAGCTGCTGCACATCAGGCACACTGCAAATAAAACACTGCATTCAGGATGGAGTTTTTGCCCTGGTTTTGCTGCTTGTTTCTTGGAAGAAACACTCTGTCATCTCCACAGAGCTACCCTGATAGCTATCTGCAGGACTCTGGGAAACTGAGCTCCTCTGCCAAGGCTCCTGCAGCCAGAAATTATTAAGACAGAAAGAGTGGATTTCTTTTTTTTTTTCACTGAACAGCACACAAGATTGATTTTTATTTTTTCTCCACGCCATGAAACTTGTTCAAGGACAAGGAGCAGGCTTTGGGATTTGTTTCACTGTTAATTTGTGTGATCCTGGTTCTCAGGCTCTAAAATAGGGATTGGAGCAAAGCCACATTCATGCTGTGGGGCTGAAGACCATACAATCCACCCAGCATCCAAATTTCACTGTATTTACCATGGTTTTAAGCCCTGTGCCTAAGCCAACAAGATTTTTCCCACTTCCAAGGGAAACATCTTCACTGGGAGAGGGAAGAGGATGGACCCAATGGGCAGTGGTGGCTGATGTGAGCAGTGCCTTCAGGGAGCCAGAGCTGCTGCTGGTTCCCACAAGATTAGATTAATTCAGATTCATTCACTGGAGATTAGTTTCTGCCATTGAGGGGTTTGTGATGGTGCAGCKAGAAATCACCTAATTTAAAGGAAAGAAGATGCAGCAATGGACAAAGCCAGGGCTCTGTGGCTGCAGGGYACAGTGAGATGGGAGGCAACACTCCCAGGAGGGCATTTTCCTGSAATTACAGAATTCATTTCCAGTCTGTTCTATTTTCCAGCTAAAGGAGTGACAGCATTTTCTGTTCCTGCAGAGCTGGAGGAGAAACAGGGGTAATACACAGGAAAACAGGGTTAGAAGCAAAGGCTCATAAGCTCTGTGCTGTTCTTGTGTAATTATGGTGCCAAAGGCTTCCAAGATAAAGGATTTTAGTGGGAACTGTAAATGCCAGCTGTAAAATGAACGAGAAAAAGCCACATACCCCACAAGAACAGCAAAGCCTCCCTTGTCTCTGCATCCCAGCTCTGCCCAGCCCTCACACAACCAACAGGGGCTCAGCCAAACCTTCCCAGGGGATGGAGCTCCTTCATCCTCTGAGCTGGATCCAGGACCCCCCTCCCTGCCTTGGGAAGGGCTTTGCCAGGGCTGACACCTGCAACCCTCCCAGGGATGCCCCAAGACTTAAACCCAGCCACAGAAATGCTGTGATGGCCCTGCCAAGGGGAGAGAATGATGAAGAGGGCTCCATGGATATCAGAAGGCTAATTAATTACTTTATTATACTATATTATTCTATCTATTATAATATTATACAATATTAATATAATATAATATAATATCATATCATATCATATCATATCATATCATATCATATCATATCATATCATATAATATGATATAATATAATAATTATAATATTATAATATAAGGTATTATATTATATATTATTCTATCTATTAAAATATTATGCTATATTATACTTATTATTATTGTTGTTATTATTATTATTATTGTTATTATTATTATACTATATTATTCTATCTAAATCTGAACCTGCCAAGCACTCAACCCTGCACATACTGCACAGAATCTCATGACTGTCACCCAACAGTCCTGACACACACACAAACACACCTGGCCCTGACAGGCCAAGGAAACAAAACACCATCACTATCAGAAGGCCAATTAATTACTTTATTATACCATATTATTATATATATTATAATATTATACTATATAATAATAATAATAATAATAATAATAATAATAATTATTATTATTATTATTATTATTATTATTATTATTATTATTATTATTATTATTATTATATATTATTCTATCTAAAACTGAACCTGCCAAGCACTCAACTGCAC
>NDFG01000078.1:1133290-1173926 GCA_002167245.1 Sporophila hypoxantha
AGAATCTCGTAACTGTCCCCAACAGTCCTGGCACACACACAACACACACCTGGCCCTGACAGGCAAGGAAACAAACACCATCACTCTGGAGAATCTCGTAACTGTCCCCAACAGTCCTGGCACACACACACACGACACACCTGGCCCTGACAGGCAAGGAAACAAACACCATCACTCTGGTATAATATAATATAATATAATATAATATAATATAATATAATATAATATAATATAATATAATATAATATAATATAATATGGTATTATATTATACATTATTCTATCTATTAAAATATTACGCTATATTATACTTATTATTATTGTTATTATTATTCTTATTATTGTTATTATTATTATACTATATTATTCTATCTAAATCTGAACCTGCCAAGCACTCAACCCTGCACACACTGCACAGAATCTCGTGACTGTCACCCAACAGTCCTGACACACACAAACACACCTGGCCCTGACAGGCCAAGGAAACAAAACACCATCACTATCAGAAGGCTAATTAATTACTTTATTATACCATATTATTCTATCTATTATAATATTATTCTACATTACATTATCATCATCATCATCATCATCATCATTATTATTATTATTATTATTATTATTATTATTATTATTATTATTATTATATATTATTCTATCTAAAACTGAACCTGCCAAGCACTCAACTGCACAGAATCTCGTAACTGTCCCCAACAGTCCTGGCACACACACACACACACACCTGGCCCTGACAGGCCAAGGAAACAAAACACCATCACTCTGGGTAAACAATCTCCATGTTGCATTCTACTCTGGCACAAACACAGGCACAGCAAGGGATAAGAATTGTGTTCTCTTTCTCTGATGCTCAGAGAATGTGGATCCCAGAAATATTCTAGGGAAGAATTGTGCCTTGCTTTTCCCTGTGAAGGGAAATGTGGGGCTGCACCCAGCCCTTGCCAAGGCACTGCAGTTTGTGAATCCCCCAGCCTCCAAACCCCTTGGATGCTCCTTTCCCTTAAAACTAAAASCACTGCAGGACTCAGGGCTATCACCACAACAAACAGCCCTTCACTTACAGCACATCTTTCCCCCCCAGACCCTCGGCCCTGCCTCTCCCCCAGCCCTGCTGGGATCTGTGTTTAACAGATGGGAAGGCTCTGAGCTGGTTTTACACGTGAAAAGCTGTTCCCCTCCAGCAATCTCAGCACAGACAAGGCAGGGAAAATATGTTCCAACAGTGGGAATTGTGGCAGGGGTGGGTGGCAGGGCTGGGAGTGGGGCAGGGATCCCATCCTTCCCTTCAGCCTGGCTGTGCCTGCCTTGGGATGCACCACAGATCCCCACCAGAGCAGCAGCAGGACACACGTGGAGAAAATCCAATGTGTTCTGTAGCTGGGGGGGTGAAAACTCACACACTGCCTCCCTAGAAAAACGAGCAGAGGTAATTTAGGCTGCAAACTCATCCCTGTTATAGCTGCGGCCCTAATGAGATGTTCCCAGATTAATAATACAAATGCACTCTAACAAGGAAAAGCAATTGCAAAGCAATTTTGCAGGGAGCTGAACAAAGAGCAGGATAACAGCTCTGCTTAATAGGGGCTGTCTGTCTGCTGCTTTTAATTCTTTCTGCTCCCTCAGAGGAGGAGCAGGCAGCACACCAGGGATGTGCCTGTGACACAGCCACGGGGACATTTCCCAGTTATTAAGGGCAGAAAGGTCCCTGGGCTCTCCTGCACAGGGGCAGGGGACACTGGGGACACTGGGGTGATGCCACAGCTCCTGGGCACTGCTGGCTTTCCTGGGATCCCTCGTGGAGTTGAGCAAAACCTCCAGCTAGAGACAGCAAAACTCTCCCTGCTGCCTTCCCCAGCACAAACAATTCCTCKTATTTTCACTAATTTCACCTGAAACTATTCCTACCTGCATCCCAAAGGTGGCTGTTTAACCCCATTARGTGCAGCTTCTGAAGAGTCTGATGWGATTAAATACAAGGAATATGGAGAGATGTTATTTTAAGGCATCATATTGAAAGGATCTTACCTAATTCCTTTGGTTTGAGCAATACTGTGGAAGGAGAGCCTGGATACTGCAGAGATCACCTGGAAATGAGAGAAAAAGAGGCTGGAGTGCTTACTGAGGACACAGGAAGGTTTGGTGGGAGCCCAAGGACCCCAGCCTGGTGCTTGGAGCTGGAATGGAAGTGCTCCAGTGCCCCCTGAGTGCCACAGTGTCACCACCAGGGCTGGCAGCACACTGCAAACCCTGCTTTAGCTTCCACCACTGAGCACAAAAGACATTGAACCCTCAGGATATCACTGAACAGCTTCATCTGAGGAAATTCCATCCCCACACTCATTTAATGAGCCCAGACCTGCCCTGACAGGTTTCATGCAACACTAAGAAGCACTGAGAAAACCCTCTTAGCTTGTGTTTTATTACAAAAGGATTACAACTCCTTTCGTGGCTCTCCTCACACAAAATGATCTTATTGAGGCAAAACTTGCCAAGGCTGAACAGCTCTGGCTTCTTGCAATTCAATAAAGATGCATCATCAGTTTGTCAGAGGTGGGTGCAGACCATCGCCCTTTTCTGCAGAAAACAGCCAGGAGTGATTCAACACCAAAATATTCTCATCAGCACTGCAATCAGAAGCAARAAAACCACCAGGATTTTCAGAAAAACTCCCATTTTTTGATGGAAGTTTTAATTGCTATGGGGAATTTTCAATGAAGAGGAACAAAGAATGGGTCTGAGGRAGATTTAAAGTGTGTTTTACCCTTGTTCACATTCACCATTTCAAAGCTGGGGTGATACAAACAAACCTGTTGTTTTTGGACTGGTGTCCAATCTCCTGGGATGGGACATGGATAAAGGGCTTCTTGAGTGGGCTCCAGGTGTACAAYCCCAGCCCCTGGGGGCTGCTGCTGCCTGGGGCTGCCCTGCATCCAACCCAGCCACAYGGACCCCTTCATTCAGGAATTTTACTTTGGGATGCTCCCCTTGTTTGCTGGGACCACAACCCTGGATTTTCTCCTGGGATGAACTCAGAGCCACATTTTTATCCCAGGACATCCACGAGAGCCTCATCTCACACCATCCTTTTCCTCCACACTTCTTTGCAACCTTCATCCCTCTCATTTTTCATGTGCCATGAATGCCAGCCTGGCTGGCGTGGAGCCAAAGCCAGGGCAGCAACCAAAAAACTGGGGAATCACCCCAAAAAGTGGGTGATTTCCACGTGGAAAACAGGGAACAGAACATCCCTGAGAGGCTCCAGGGCTCACCAGGGCACAGAACACCTCGAGTGGTACCTGAACACCCAGCCCAGACAGGGCACAGAGCCTGGAAACTCCCCTGGCACCCCCAGCCCTGCTCCAGGGGGCTGAAAATAGCACCAGGGAAGTCCCAGACTGACTGAATGAGTCTCCTCCATGCTCTATTTTTAGCCTTCTGAAGTAAAAARCCAGTTTATGAATCAGACAGTGCCACCGCGGGGTTTGACTGCCAGGGAAATGGAAAAGTTCCCTGTTCTCCTCCCCAGCAAGGCTCCCTCTGCTCTCTGCTGAGCAGCCCCAAGCTCTGCTCAGCCTGGCACATCAACCCTGGCACTGCTTCCAGGGAGGGGCCAGCACAGCCCAGTCGGGATCCCCAAACCACTGATCCCAACCCACGGAATCCCACAATCTATGGATCCGCAATCCACTGATCCCAAATCCACTGATCAGCCAAATCACGGATCCCAAATCCACAGATCCAAACCACTGAATCCCAAACCTAACAGATCCCAAATCCACTGATCCAAATCTAAATGGATCTCAAATCCCACGGATTCCCAAATCTATGATCCTCCAAATCTATGGATTCCAAACCCATGGACCCCAAATCCACTGATCCAAATCCACACATCCCAAACTCACATTTCAGGTGAGGAAGTGAGGAGCCAGCACAGCCCAGTGAGGATCCCAAATCCACTGATCCCAAATCCATGGATTCCCAAATCTACTGATCCCAAACCCACAGATCCCCAAATTCCACAGATCCAAATCCATGGATCCCAATCTATGGATCCCAAATCCACTGATCCCAAATCTATGGATCCAAACCCACTGATCCCAAAACCATAGGATTCCCAAATCCACATTCAGGTGAGGAAGTGAGACGAGCCAGCACAGGCCCAGTCAGGATCCCAAATCCACTGATTCCGAGCCCATGGATCCCAAATCCACACATCCCAAATCCACATTCAGGTGAGGAAGTGAGGAGCCAGCACAGCCCAGTCAGGATCCCAAATCCACTGATCCCGAGCCCTGGATCCCAAATCCACACATCCCAAATTCACATTCAGGTGAGGAAGAGAAGAGCCAGCACAGCCCAGTCAGGATCCCAAATCCACTAATCTCCAATCCATCATTCAAGGTGAGGAAGTGAGGAGCCAGCACAGCCCATGAGGCTCCCAAAACCCACAGATCCCAACCCACGGATCCCAAACCCACGATATCCCAAATCCCCGCTCAGCTGACAAAGCCAAGCCACTCAGTGTGAGGGTATACAGGCACAAAAGCCTCCTTGAAGCACCTCCAGAAGGGCTGTCCCAGTATCAGGAATATTTTTCCCAACAACATCCCCTAAGATCAAGACAAGCCAAGCTCCTCACAGATCCCAGCCCCCAGCCAGGGAAGTGTTTAGGATAAGTAATCCTTTCAATTTCTACAGGATTAAAACAACATTATTAAAACTAACTCAGCCCTTAAGTGTGTGCTAAACTGTGTCTCATTTTCCCCTGTAAAAAACTTCTTATTTGCAGGCAAAACCCAGGCCTGATTCATGGCTCTGGGGTTAGGTCAGGATCTGTCCCACACCACAGGGCAGCAGGAGGGTCCCTGATCCCAGCTGAGGCTTTTCCCTGCTRCTGGAATAGCAGGACACACCAAAACAACTAAAACAGGTATTTTATTCCAACCTGCCCCTGAACACTACAGGGATAGGGCATAGCTTCTCTGGGCAACTTTGCCAGGGCCTCCCCACGCTCACAACCAGGAATTCCTTCTCAATATCAACCTAACCCAAATCTCTGTCAATTTAAAGCCATTTCCCCTTGTCCTGTCACTCCATCTCTTGCCAAAAGTCACCCTCCAAGTCACTTGAAGATGTTGTTTGGAAAACTYTTCTCTTATCTGTGCATTTTTTTCTTCAGGAGATGTAGGGCTGTGGGTTTTAACAACAGGGGCTTATGCAGATTATTGCTATTATTATTACTTCTTCACCCATTTCTCAATGCAATTTCCTCCCTGGAAACTGCATTCAGCACACAAAATTACCATAAAAGCTATATATAACATCCCACTGACAATAAGGTGGCAGGAAAATAAATAGGAATAGAAAGGTGCCACATGCAGGCAGTGCACAGACACTTTACCAGTGACCTGCAAAGGCTTTGTGGGGAAATTTCTGSTGGTTTTGCCATGAAAAGTGAGGGATACCCTTCACATTCCTGAAATTCCGGTGAGCTTTGTATTTATGGTTCAGTCCAACCATCCAGCTGATCCATTTACTGACCAGAGAAGTCATTGCTGCAAAYCAACAGCACCACAAAGTGAGGCACGAGCCCTGCAGGTGACTTCATGTTTAAAAAAAACCTCAAGTTCTGCACTTCATGGGAAAAAGAAAGAAAATAAAAATAAAAATATAAAATAAAAATAAAATAAACATAAACATAAAATAAAAATAAAATAAAAATTAAAATATAATATAAACTAAAAATAAAAATAAAATTATAAAATAAAAATAAACTAAAATAAAAATAAAATAAAAATAAATAAAATAAAAATAAAAATAAATTAAAGAATTAAAATAAAAATAAAATAAAACTAAATAAAAATAAAAAATAAAATTATATAAAATAAAATAAATAAAAATAAAAACAATTAAAATAAAGAAATAAATAAAAATAAAATAAAATAATAATCAAGACTCAAAGTGGGAAATTTTGGTGTTTGGTCATCACTGGTCATTTTGGAAAACAACAAAGTGAGTAAAGAAAATGAATTTTTGAAAAGAATTTAAAAAAAAAACACAATAGCCACACTATTTCAATAAAAAAATCACCACTTTTCTTCCTTACTCCCAACACTTTCTTTTAGGAATTACAAATTTCAAAATAAACCAAAGCCAAATAGAAAATAAATTATTATGTTCACTGCTCTTCTACTTCCTCTGGCATTGTTTATGGCTGATGGTATCTCTGAGCATCTAGAAAACTCTAAAATAAACTATTTTTTGTTTGAAGAAACAAACTGACCCAGCTGGGCTGGAGAACACTTTGCATAGGAGGAACTTTCCAGCTCTGGGCACTCCAGGAGTGACCCTGGGAGCAGGAATGAGCTGAGGGCTCACAGCCAGCACTGAGCATTTCCAAAACAGATTTGCCTCTAAGCAAATCAGGAGCTCTGCCCAACACTGATAACTCTGGGCAGAGATTTCTCTGTGCCACCTCTGCCCATGCCCTGCCTGSGAGAGGGGTTTGCACAGCCTGCAACTACAGGGAGTCATTTTCTGCTCTGCCRCTGAACTCAGAAAGGGCAAAACAAATCCTCAGGCCAAACATCCCCGGCCCCAGGCAGAAACTTGACCCCGAAATCAGAGACAAACTGATGGTATCTCTGAGCAACCAGAAAAATATCTCAAATAAACTCTGTCAGGTCTGACAAAACAAAGCAGCTGGGCTGGGGAGCACTTGGCATGGGAGGAAGGCAGAGATCACCATTTCTGAGCTGGATAATGGCACCCCTCAATCAAAACACTGATGGGAGCAGTCCCAGGGACAGGAATGCCCWAAGGAAAGCATCCTCAGAGCAAGGAGGATTTCATCCAGCTGCCTCCTGCCTGAGGTGCTGCAGAATCCTGGATTTTGTCCCCCTGGAGCTCCTGTTTGCTCTTCTCCCTGCACACCTGGGCACCCCCTGGGCTGGGCATCACCTGGGATTTGCACACCAAGGTCTCACCAGCAGCTTCCAGCCTCCCATCTCCCTGTTTGCACATCCCTGTGCCARGGTTTGGACCTTGGCTGGACCAGCCTGGAAATGCAGAACAGCCCAGAGAGTGAGGGGAGCACAAACCACAGCCTGCCTGCTCTGGATCAGTCATTGCTGGTCTTGCCTGGGGCATAAACCTGCAAGGGCTGATGTCTTGTGAAGGCTGAGCTAGAACAGAGGCTGGGCAGAGTTAAAGAATAAAGCAGGGATTTATTAAAAGGCTTCAAGGGATGCACCTTGGGCAGCACGAGAGCCCAGCCAGGGCTGCACCCAAGATCAACCAAAATGGTCACAAAATGAACCCAAAATGAACCAAAATGGTCCCAAAATGCACCCAAGATGAACCAAAATGGTCCCAAAATGCACCCAAGATCAACCAAAATGGTCCCAAAATGAACCCAAGATGAACCAAATGGGCACAAAATGCACCCAAAATGGTCCCAAAATGCACAACTGCTCACGGGGTCTCTCCCTTGGATCAGTTCTGCTCCATTTGCATCTTGCAGTTCATTGTCCCATTCCAGCTTTAGCCCATGCAGTCCCACCCTGCTTGTTTTTCTCTCTCCAGCCCACGGGGTTTGTGCTCTGGGGCTGAGATTTGGATCATTTGTCCTTGGTGCCCAGCTGGAGCAGGAATTGGTTTGTCTCCCTGCTCTGTGCACAGAGCTCACCATCCCCTAATAAGAAGCTCAGACCCACACACCAAAGCAGCACAGAATCTGAAAAATAAAAAAGCCAAAACCTGAGGGATCAACCCCAAGGCAGCTCTTTTCCCTGGACACAGAGCAGCCAGGACTGCTGCTGCTGCTGCTTCAGCATCCCAGGAATGCACTGGGGAATTCCTTCAATCCCCCTCTCCTGATGCCAGCTGAGCAGAGCATCAGCCCTGGCTGGGCAGGAGCAATCAGCCAGGGTGTGATGTTCTCCTGGGCTGCCAAGGGTGGGCACAGCCCCATGAAAGGATCCAATCAGAMGGATTTTCCTACAGCCACCCTCCCAAACCAGCCCACATCCACCCAGCTGRCTGCTGAGGAGGAGGCTGTTCAGTAATAAATAACTGGTTTGGACAACTGGTTTGAGCCTTTCCAGTGCCTGCCCGGGTGATTTCCCCCGTGGCTCCACTTCACCTGCCCAGGTGTGCCACAGCTTCTCCTGCCACTCCCTCTCGTGCCAGGTGTGGTGTTTGCTGGCATCCAGCTTCTGGAGAGGTGCCAGCTGAGCTGATTTGTGCTGATACAGATTTGATAAGGATTTCAAATCAAAGCCAGGGGGGTTTTCCTGGGATGGCACATCCAGGCTTCTGTCCCTGTATTCACTGCAACAGATGGGGAAGTCTGGGCATGGTAAAGCCTCTTCCCTCCTCCAACAAACACCAGGGARCCTTCCCTGCCACTTCCATTTGCTGTATTGCTGGTCCCAGAGCTCTGGCAGCTCCTCCTCRTCCCCAGCCCCATTAGCTGTAAAGTGCTTGAATGGGCTTTTAAAAACAACATTATTAAACCATCACTATTTTGCATTAAACCCATGATTTGGCCACATTACGTGCTGGGGATGCAAATATTAAATCACTGGGCAAAGCCACTGCTGATTTCCAATGGGAACAGGACTTGTGCAGGATTTTAACAGGTTTATTTTGGGCTCTTTGGGGCTGGCATCATGTCTAAYATCATGAAGCCTTTCAAGAGTGAGCAGTCACTGCAAAACCAGCACCGTTCCCTTACAAGGAGGAGAAAAGAACAATTCAGGTGGATTTATGGCTACTGCTYGAAAATCTCTGCACTCTGTCACACCATCATAAGTTATCCAGATCCACACCCCCTCACCTCCCATATTTAAGACACCAATTTGTCTTTTGCCATCACAGACCAGCTGAGGAAGGAAAGGAACACTGCCACGCATTTTTGGTGTCCCTAAACCCCAATGTCTGTGTGTCAGAGGTGTCTGTGTGTCAGAGGTGTCTGTGTGTCAGAGGTGTCTCTGCTCCTCTGTCCCACCTGGCCAGGGGCAGGGCAGGGCAGGTCCCTCACCTTCCCAGGACACAAAGAAGATCCAAAGGCAACAAGAGAAGAAGGCAAAGCAGCCCAACACAGAGAAACAGCCCCAAACCAGCCCAGCCACAGCCCTGCTCAGCTCCAAACACAGGAATTAATGCCCTGAAACTCCAGTGCCTGCTTTGTGCTGCTGAGTTCCTCTAATACACCAGCAATAAAGAGTTATTCTGCTCCTTAATGGGCTCTCTCCTCCACTGAGCCACTGCCTCGTTCAGGACTTTTATTATCTCTGTGTGATAGCAGCGAGGAGCTGCCTTTGATGGGACTTTAAAAGCCTCAGGGGGGGAAACCCAGCAYTTCCTCAAGTGAGCCAACACCAAAATCAACACAGATGAGCTGGGAAAGAGCCTCCAGCTGAGCAGGGCACAGAGATTGYATTGATGGCCCTGGAATAGTGGGAGCAGCGAGCTCAGCAGCACCCATGGGTGCTGGATGTGCTCCCTCCTGATTAAAGACATTACAAAATTGTCTCTTAAGGACAAAAAAAAAATATCCAGGGTGTGGCTGGAGAGGGTTTGCATGGCTTTGTGATGGTTACAAAAAGAGCTTGTSCTTTGGGAAAGGAGGGTAATGAGGCAGGGGAACTGGGCTTTTCCCTGCAAATTACAGGGGGGAAAGCCCCAAACAAACTGGCTTGGCTTGGAGCTTGGCTCAGGTGAGCACCAGGCAGAACTTCTCACTCCCCAGCCCAACACAGCCCCTCTGCTGTGTCCAGCTCCTTCCCCTGCCCCTAATGAGCTGTTCCCTAATGAAGCTGGCAGGATGCCCGGCTCTGAGCAGCAGAGGAGGGGGCTGCAGCGTGGGAAGGTGTGGAGCACGTGGCAGGACGTGGGCGCTGACAGCCCCTGCTGAAAGCCACCAAGCTGTGCTGGGCACTTGGCCCGGAAAGAGGGGCAGTAAGGGGGGAAAAAGGCAGAAAAAAAAATATCCTTAAAAGCACTAATTAGCTGCAAATGCTGGTAAATGGGTTGACACAGGCAGCCTGCAAACCCTGAGCTGCCACAAGGACACCTCGTGCCCAGGTGTGGGAGCATGGGGAAGGGAGCAGCAGCAGGACAGGTGGTCCAAACCTTGGCCTGGATGCTCTGGATGCATCTCTGCAGGCTGTGGAGAGCCTGGAAAAGGCTCAGAGCCCACCCCATGCTAAGGAGGGAGGTTATAAGTGTCATATCTGTGCTTGCCATGGATGTAACAACCAGGAATATTCAGGGGAAAGGGCCCTGCAGACAACTCCTGACCCCACAGCACTGATGCAAAAGGATAGGATGGACAGACAAGCCCAAAACCGGCCCCAATATTCATCCTATACCATAGGGAACACCAGGACAGGCTAAACTTTGTCAGAAATCAGCTGCTCCTGCTAAACATTTGAATTCAGCCAGATTTAATTCAGTTTACTCCCCAGATTGAGGGCCAGCTGCTCCACAGCCTCWTGCTAAAGGGCTCCAGGTCCTTCTCTGACCCTAACTACAAATCAGGGTGCCCAAAGTCAGGCACTTAATCAAAATTCTCATCTTGTGACCCAAAAAGAGCCACCCCAACAAACTTTTCCTGGGAAAAGCCCCTGCCAGAGGCACCCAAAGTAAAAAACTGRTCAGGCAGAGCAGGGAAAGGAGCAGCTCACGTTAATTCCTGGTGGCAGAAGGTGAGGCAGGGGCCTGGCTCTGCTCACAGCTGTCACCTGGGCTGTCCTCACACCTGGAYRTCTGCACTCAACTGGCACAGGTCACCCAGYAAAGCTGTGGCTGCCCCATSCCTGGGATTGCTGAAGGAGGCTTGGGGCAACCTGGACTAGTGCAGGTGGGACAAGATGGGCTTTAATGTCCAAATTCTGTGTTTTTTATCACTCCATGACCAGACTCTARATTAAAAGCTGCCTGCCCAGCCAGCACACCCCATCCCAGCCCTTTCATCAGCTCCACCCTGAGATATCCCAAGTGAATTCCAGACTTCCAAGGGTTCCTTGCACGCTGCAAGGAGAGGCTCTCCTGCAAAAGCATCCCCCCCCTTTCCCCCAGTATTGATTGGATTTGTTGAAACAGATGGAGAAAACAGCTAGTCAGATGCAAAACACGGCTATCCAAACCTGCTTCCAAGAAACTGGCTTTAATCTGTATTAAATTTAATCCCTTTCGATCAAGGCCTGGGATGGAAGCAGAAAATATTACAGATTTTCACATACCTCTGGGTTCCCATTTCCTCTTGGCTCCAAAAGGGAGCTGGGAGGTCACAGCAAAACATGTGGAGCACCAAAAAAGAAAAAAGAGGTTTAGGAAGGTTCTGCATGTGTAGGAGAAATTGGAAGCATCCATATGAAACCAATCCACTTGCACAAAYAGGAATTTACCTATTGGAGAGAGAGAGAGCTCCAAATTCTCCTTGCCTGATTTCCTTCATCATTACCCCAGGTGCTAAAGGAAAAAATGCAGCTGTGTGTAAAAAAAATACAAAGGAAAGTGTTTTAAAGCCTTTTTTTTTTTTGATTGTTTGTTTCATTGTGCAGAGCCCCCAGTTTCTGGAAGGGCCAGAAATTCAGAAATTCAACTTTTCTGCAYAAGCCTCCAGGTTTCTGCAGAAAAGCTGAAATCCTTTCCAGCCCCAGAGCTGGTGGGAGATGCCCAGGCCACCTGCAGATGCACACACCAAGGTTTGTCCCTCCCTGCCACACCCAGGGCTTTGATTTTGGAGTGCCCATCCCACTGGATGGAAATATCCCACCTCAAGGGACTCACCTGCAGCTTAACCCTTCACAGGCTGCTGTGCTCCAAGCCCTGAAGCTTTTCCATGGATCCCTCAGGCTGGGTTCATCCTGCAGCTCTGCTTCACTGCCCCCATGCCATCCTACCTGCAAAGCARCAGCTGTGCCCCAGGGAGCCTCAGGGAAGCCAAGTCCCTCCTAAAGCCCTCCTGCAGCAGCAGCTTAACCACCCCGAGGCTGTTTGAGACCAGCTGTGCTTTACAAATCYGGAGAAAAACTCGTCTGAGCTCAAAGGAATTCCTGTAATTCCAAGGTACACAAAAGAGGCAGGAAGCAAACAGGAGTGTTTTAAGTGCACTGTAAAAGGCAGCTTTTAGAATTTGCCTGGGATTTGCTGCTTTGATTTGCTCAGAACCTGGCACTGCTGTGTTTGCAGGGGTGGGAGACCTTTCCCACTGAAGTTTTTCCTTCCCTGCAGCTGCTCGGGGATTGTAGCAGGAATCCCTCTTGGTTCTACAGATGGAGGGGCTGCTCCAGCTTCCTGCACAAGCACAGACCCACCTGGATGAAACATCTTCACTTTAGGTTTAAAAAAAGGAGGTAAAAGGTTTAGGTTAAAAAAAAAAAAGGAGGGAAAAAGACCCAGAAGAGAAGGAAGGGGCAAYAGAACTCGATGTGCCCATGAGCTGTGGGAACACACAACCAGGAGAGGGCTGGAGCTCTCCTCTGCCTGCACCCCTTGCCAAACACCTCAAAACACAGAGTGACACTGAGCAGAAACACTCAGGAAGGAGAACAGCAGGAGGAGAAGCACAGGAAACCAGGATGAAGTTCATTTCCTTAGCCCTAATCCTCTCCCAGACTCCAGGGAGGAGCAGCACCTTGTAAACTRGTGGGGTTTGTTATCATTGCCAACAGAATTCCCCCAAAGGCAGGGGAAGTCTGAGCTGCTCCTTGGCCCAGATCAGCACTAAATGCCTGTTAAATARCCATTCTMCAGGCACTGGGGACACCWGGACACAGCCCCAAGGCCCATCACATCACCAGGGGCTGCTCCAGGACCCTCAAAGCTGCTCCTTAAACTGAGACATCTGCTGGTCCTACAGAGCTTCACCCTGGATTGTTTGCAAGTGCCGGGTCCTGCTTTCATGAGTAACTAAAAACCCTTGATAAAATCACCTCCTACAGCAGTTCAAGTGTGGGGCACAAGGAAACAAACTTCTCCTTTCTAAACCCAGGAAAGCTGAGTTCAGATTATGACTTRAGCTCAGCCCTTCCTCCCGAGCTGGAGGAGGCTCCCAAACCCCACCAAGCCACATTTGGACATGAAATCAATCAGGGAATCATTTACCCATCTCCTGCACCACTCTGAGAATGTCTGCAAGCTTTCAGCAAGTCTGGAGAATAACTGACACAAACTTCAGCCCTCCAATATTGCCAATTTAGCTGCTGTTACCGTCCCTCCCAAAGTTCCTCTAAGGAAAGAAGGAGTGATGCAGGCTGCCACTCATGGAGGCAGGCAGGAGAATATCCCCCCTGCTCCCTCCCCCTGTCCAGAGGGAAGATTTCACATCAGAAAAATTGCCCAATTTATCCAGGTTATTGAGAGCCATCACAGGSATTCACTGCTCTTGACACAAGAAAAAAAAAATTCAYAGCTGTGGAAAGCTCTGGCTGAACCTTTAGCTGTAGTAAGGAGAAATRCCTCATGCATTTTCACCAGGCTGTTTCTGTCCACTCATTTTCACTGCTCTTGACACAGAAAAAAACCCCAAACATTCAAAGCTGTGGAAAGTTCTGGCTGAACCTTTAGCTGTAGTAAGGAGAAATCCCTCATGCATTTTCACCAGGCTGTTTCTGTCCACTCATTTTCACTGCTCTTGACACAGAAAAAAACCCCAAACATTCAAAGCTGTGGAAAGTTCTGGTTGAACCTTTAGCTGTAGAAAAGAGAAATTCCTCACGGATTTTCACCAGGCTGTTTCTATTCACTCATTTTCCCTGTCCTGAGCACCTAAAGCAGAGGGATGTGCCAGGCTCCTGCTGCTGGCCTGACCCTTCCCTCAGCATCACCTCAGTGCCCTCCTGTCAGCCCCCAAAGTGTCACCTCTGGGTTTCCTGGAAAACAACTCTGTTCAATTCCCAATTCCTAGAAAAAATTGTGTTAAATTCTCAATTCCTAGAAAAACAGGCAGCCAGCAGGAGCTGAACCAGGATGTTCAGAAGGCTGAGGGTAGGGAGGAGCAGTTCAGAGCAGAGAGGAGAAATCCCCAGCTCCTGAGGTAAGCTCAGATCACCTTTTTCTGTGAGTTTGCATCATTTTTTGGGAAAAAAAAAAACACCAACCAAACCTACAAATGTTTAAATTCTTATTCTGTAAGAAGAGGCCAGTGTTAAATATCAGAGCTCCTGATTTGTGTGTTTTGTTCTTCTTCACTGCACGATTCCTGCCCAGTTTTCCAAGAACTGTTTCCAAAGGAAGAGAAAGGGAGAGGACAGCTCTACCAGGCAAACAAACACCACCAGGAGCTTTTCCCTCTGCAATTATTTCATGTTTGACACAAATGAAGCCTCTCCAGACTGAGCAGAGCCAAGACATCCGTGTGTTCTGGGTGCTGCTCCTCCTCTTCCCTGCCCTCCCTGAAGGAGATAAAAGGATTGGGGTTTATTTTATTACAGATTCTGCTTTGCTGGTGAAATACCTTCCAGAAATAAATGTTATTTCAGAAATAAAGAAAGGGTTTTCCATCAATCATAGCCRGAGCACAGAAACAACCCTCACTTCCTCTGTGATTCAGTTCTCAAAATAGCAAACCCTGGATTTCCCAAATCCATGATTCACTGGAAGCATCAAGAGGTTTCCAGACAGAACTCTCTGTCTGGAGCAGCCTCCTACCCCTGGACATGCAAATTCCTGGCCTGGGCTTTCCAAAAAGAATGGCAGATGGCACAGAGACCTCTGACACTGCCACTTTTTTCCCTTTAATTAATCCTATGACATCAATTAATGCATTTCCACCTGCAGGAAGGAGCAGCAACCCACAAGGCATTTTCCAGAGATGCCCAGAAACCTCTTCCCTCCCTCTCATCCTGTAACAGAGGATAAATACACCCACAAAGTGCTTTGATTTGACTGAGGATTTTCAATTTAGCTGCTGCTCTGCCTCTGCAGACAGCACATTTACTGCTCTGGGGGGGACTGCAATTCACTGAAAGTGACTGAAATGCACTGAAATGTGCATCACACCCAGCAAAAGGGCCCAGAAAAGAACTGCACTGAAAAAACATCCAGAACATTGGCTCCCCTGACAGGGTGTCAGGGCTCACAAATGACAGGGTGGAAGGGGAAGCTGGATGGATTTCCACAGTCACTACTGCACAGAGGGTGAGACAAGATGATCTAAGGGTCCCTTCAGGCCTAACAAATCCATACAGCTGTAAAAAAAAAAGGGAAAAAAAAATCATAGATTAGGTCTTGTCTGTCTCCAAGAAAAAAAAAAAGGAGCCAGGCATGATGTTTTCAGGCAGTGATTTAAGGAATGCAAATGGCTTTGTCAAGGATGCTCAGGCAGATCCTCCAGTGTGAGCTCAGCTCTGCTGAGGACCTGCAGGGAGCCAGGATGGTTGGAAACAGCAGGGAGAGCAAAGACAGAGCTGGGGAGCCCCATCCTCACATGGAGCAGCACACGGGGGGTGTTGGCATCCCAAGGGAACACTGTCCCCATGCCCTCAGCATCCCAAGGGAACACCATCCCCATGCCCTCAGCATCCCAAGGGAACACCATCCCCATGCCCTCAGCATCCCAAGGGAACACCGTGCCCATGCCCTCAGCATCCCAAGGGAACACTGTCCCCATGCCTTCAGCATCCCCCAGCTCCGTGTGCAGCCTCACAGCAGCTCCCCAAGTGCCACCAGCTGTTTGTCAGCTGCTAAAAACCCCTTTAAAAATTAATAGGAACAGATTGAGCAAGTGTGGAACACGCAGAGAGATGAAGCTTTGAGGGATTTCAACACGAGACATTCAAACCCAGTGGGCTGGGGAGAGCCAGACTTGGTACAGGAGAGAAAATTACAAAAATACACTCACACATCATCACACAGAGAAAGGGAAATGTGGCTTCAAGCACCTCCTCCCAGCCCTTTAATCAGAGTTTAGAGACAAAGAGCAGCTGGGCCGTGCACTGTGGTCACCCTGGGGTTGTAGGGAAGGGAATAAAATGGAATTTATCCAATGTTAGTACAGGCTCCCATCACCATGGCCCCTGAACTGTGGTCAGCCTGGGGTTGTAAGGAAGGGAATAAAATGGGTTTTTCCATGTGTGAGTACAGGCTCCCATCACCATGGCCCCTGAACTGTGGTCAGCCTAGGGTTGTAAGGAAGGGAATAAAATGGGATTTTTCCATGTGTGAGTACAGGCTCCCATCACCACGGCCCCCTGATGGTTCTAAGGGCTCAGGTTTGAACACACAATGCTGAWAAAGGTCATCAAGATGGATGAGAGTCCTTGAAAACGCCCTGTGCAGGAGGGAATGAGGGTCCCAGCAGCCACAAAGGGAAAAAACAGTAAAAGAGGAACAGGAATTGCTGGTGCCAGCAGGGCAGAGTTATCAATAAATGTCAAAACCCAAAACTGCATCCCAAAGGCCACTGATGCAAATGTGAGGGTGGGATRAGAGAAGTGACTGCTGTCACCCCAGGTCTGAGCAGGTCACAGGGTCAGGGAAAACTCCTCCCTGGAGCTCCTGTCCAGAACAAAGAGATTGRTGTAATCAAACAGGTAAAACTGGTTTCTGTCCCCTGGAGCTCCTGGAAATGCCTGACAAGTATTTACTTGTGGGAAGGGAACAGGAAACTGGGATTTTTTTCCTTAGCATTGGCATTTTCTAACTGCCAGGAAGAYCACGTTAAAATCTTACTGACTTCACAACCAGCACCACTGAGTTACCACTGCACAGGGCATTTCACAGAGCACAAAATACCCAAAAAATCCCAGGTCAGGGTGAGGCCCTGCTCAGGTGCCTCGTGTGGGGCATGAAAATCCAGGCTGCAAATAACTGCGTGTGCTTAAAATGGCAGCAGTGTCTGGAATTCCCAGAGGAAAAGCTCAGCCTGGTGTAAAACTCAAAACTGAGGAGTGGGATAGAGAACAGAGAAAGGGGTTTCTGTTCTGACCAATTCTGAGGAGCATTTTGGTTTTGTCCACTATAAAAAGGCAATGTTTCCTGTATGTCCACAAACAAACAAAATCATTTCCAATTTTGGATTTTAAAAAAGCCAAAAAACTCCCTGAAAATTGAGTTTTAATGACTTTTTCCCCTCATCTGCTATTAAGGCTGGTTTTGTGTACAAAACATCTTTTTTTCATGCCATATTTTGGCCAGATGTAGATGATGTGCTCAGACTGCAGAAAAGAGCATTTGACAGCATTACCAAGAGATAACCAGGCTTTGCAAAAGCAGAAACCTTTTATTTGACATCAGCCCCTCAGCTCCTCACCAGCATCATCTCAAACCWGTCCGCGGGGAGGGACCCGAAAGGTTTGAACAATTCCCCATCAAAATCAACCCCACTCGGCTGATGAGACTTCCACCAAAGCATCYAGACAAGTAGGAGACAGGCTGTGAAAGAGGGAAAATCCATTCTTGTCAAAATGACATCCCCCTGAGGAGTGCAAGCCCCACAGAAGCGTTTGCGTCGGTTTCGGGTCCCGCGCTACGGCGGGGACCTGAATGATCATGTTTGACTTCTTGAACAATTTAACATCCACACGCTCGGCTTTGCAGCTGGAGAAATCAAAATCGTGTGTTTGAGGGGCTAAAAGGGGGGGGGAAAATGAAAAAAAAAGGAAAAAAAAAGGAAAAAAAAAAGGTTTGACAATGTATGGATATTTATGCGGAAGAGATATTTATGCGTTCTCATCTGTGAAGAGAATGTTCAGCTGAGCAAATTCCCTCCCCTTTGCTGGCTGGCAATGGGATTTYGAGTGCTGGACTGGTCAGTGAGGAGCTGCAGCTCTGGATTTGGAGGCAAAAAGGAGGAGCAGCTGCTCCAGCTCAGAGTTTCACCCTGAACACAAATGCACATCCCACTGCTGAGGAGAGAATTGTAAATGGAATATTAGGAGAGGAAGCCCAGCCAGGCCCATCCACAAATCCCACAAAACCAGCTGCCATCCCATTGTGTCCTTCCAACAGCATCTCCCAAATGATCCTGGAGAGCCTGGTGCTGCTCCCAGCCCCGATGCAGGATTCAGACCTGTGGAAATGCCCAATTCTCCTCCCTGGCTGCTGGCCCTAGCAGCACATCTGTGTTCCTGCCTTTGTTTGCCTGGGGCCACATCTGTCCCCGGAGCTGCTCCTGCACTGCACGGTGCCATCAGGCTGTAACTGATCCCTCACTGCAGGAAAAACTTCAAATAAATACAATTACAAAGCAAGAAACAACGCAGTGCAACCTGTTAAAGGAGCAGCTGGGGTGCTGCCTGTTGTCACTGGGATTTTAACTTCAGAGCATCTCCCCTGCCCTGGACACAGAGGAGTCACTGGTGAATCTGCATTTGGGATGTAAAATATGGAGCTCTGCACTGCTCCATGTGCCACCCCCCTTCCCAAACCCCCTCTAAAGCTGCGTGACACTCAGACAACAGAGTGGAAATGATAAAAGCTTTGATGGGGAAAAACTATGCAGAAAAAGGGCCAGCACTGTATTAAAGTATATTAAAAAGCCAGCACGGAGAGCAGTTCAAACAGCTCCCTGTAAAGCAGCTCAGCTCTCTGGGGCTCTGTTAAACAGACATCCTTTATTAGAAAAAGTCGCTGAAGAAGGTTGTTTAGCACTTCCAATAAAGGATAGGTGGATGGGGATGGAGTTGTTGTTTTTTTTTTTTCCATTAAGATTACAGAAGGGTTTGGGGCTGGAAGAAAGGAAAAACCTGCAGATCCAGGATTTTGTTTCTGCCCCGTSCATGAATACACCAAAATCTGAACTGGGGGGTCTCTGACTTGGGAGGGTCCACCAGTTCTCCAGATGGTTTGAGCTGAGGACTAAGCACTTGGATGATGGAAATAAAGAAGGAAATGCCAAAAAAATAAAGGGTGATGAAAAGAGAGGCTCTGCAGCCTGCCCAGCATCTCCCTTGCCCCACACACCCCTCTGGCACAGCTGGACACACAGCTGGCTGGCACATGGGGCGAAGAACACAACATCTTTCATCCCAAAAAACCTCAGACTGGAATGCAGTTTGGCAGGAYACTCCAGCTGCACCATTTTGCAGAAAAAAAAAAATCTATTTTATGAGCTCCACAGCCATTGCAGCAAACCAGGATCTTCCCTGGCAGAGCAGGCAGGGCAGGGGGGTTCCTGAGCTCTCACAAGTGGTGGCTGAGGCTCCTCATCACCCAAGAGCTGCCAGTAAAAATCCAACCCTGCTCCTTCCTGCTAGACCTTGGCTCTGCTCCAATTTTCTCACCGTGGCACGTTATTAGTGCTCATTACCATCAAGATTTCAGAGTGCCAGAGCGAGGTTGGGTTTGTTTTCTACCCASTTGTGCTTCCCTCAAATCTCAAATCCCAGCACAGCAAAGAGAGGGGGCAAARGCCAGGAAAGCAGTGAGAGAAAATATCTAAAGGATTATTATGGAACAATCTTGGAAAGACCACGGGATTGTCCAGGCCCTGAGTAAGGCAACACCAACATCCACCCCAGTTTTTCATCAGAACATTAAAAAATGATGCAAAATTGCCTTGGAGATCAGAGAAGGATGACCAGGGACTTGAACCAGCTGATGTTTGCTCCACACACCCCTGTCTCCAGGGCACACCTCAGATCCAAGCTCAACATTGCATGACCTAAGCTCAGACATGGCAAAAACAGGCTGGAGATTTTAACACCAGCCCCTCTGCCTGGCTRTTCCTGCTTTGAGCATGAAGAGAATGGGAACTGAGACGTGTAAAAAATAGCACTGTTAAAAATAACATTAAAAATGCTCCTATTTGGGCCCTCAGGCCTGCAGAGAAAGATGTTTCATTATCCAAGTCAAAGAAATTAATTATGCTTTAATCATTTTGTCACTAAAAAAGGCAAATCTTTTTGGCTTGCTTTGCTCTTGAAGGGGAACCCTGAGCCAAGCTCCACTCCTCCTTGTTCATCTCATCCAGGATCCAGCCCAGGGCTCCTTGGAGCATCTGGGATCATCCCCTGGACCAGCCCCCCAAGCTCTGCACCCTTTCATATCCRAATTAATAAATAACACCATTAATAAACACAGCATCAGGTCTGTGTGCYGACAGCAGCTCCAAGCATCCCCTCTCCCCCTCCAAAAAAGCGAGATCCTCGTTTCAGGCACAAAAATCAAATTATTGTCACTTTTAAAGGGATCAGGCAAGTCTGGCATCACAGGAATGAGTTCAGCATCCCAGCAAGAAGCTGCCCCCCCTTCCCTGGGCTCCTGCAGGTGTCTGTGGGACCCTCCTGGCCCTGGGGTGGCTTCCAGAGSCACGGCCAGCGCTGGATCCACTGCCTGGCACTGCAGCCTGGTTTCCATAGAAACAGGGGGAMAGCACACAGGAGCTAAATCTCATTTACTGAGTTAAAGAAAAGGGCTGCACAAGCTGTAATTTAGTCCTGGGGTAAATATGACATTATGAGAAATACAAAGATTTCCACCGTGGCAAGGAACYTGGCTTTTCACTGCTGGTTTTTCCCTTTAACATCAATTATTATAATAAGATTAAGATAAATCAGTGCAAACCTCCTTTAAGAAGTTCCACTGCCCAAATTTCCTAATAGATACTTACATATAATTTTTTTTATTAAATGCTAAGATTATTTCCTCTTCCCCAACCAGAAATAATCCCACTAACAAAGGAGGAAATCTACATTTAGTAACAGGTTCTACCTTGGCCATAACCATCATTTAAAGCAAACATCATGACCTCAAGTCCAATAGGATGGTCTCAAACTGCAAGATCTCACMTTTTTCTCCAACAGATATATTTAGACCAGAATTTCTGTAACAAACCACTTATGGACACCTGAYGGGAATGCTGCTTGTAAACATTTAATTTTGGGTGCATCCCTTGCTCTCTGCTAAGGAGGAGGATTCCTTGTGTGCCCCCCAGAAAACACCCCCACAAAATCTGTCAATGCTTTGAATATTAAGATTTATAGGTTGGAGATATCCCTCKAATCACTCTGCCTTGCCCTGCACATTGACAGGCTTGGAATATGTATTATTTGGGATGAATAATACATGATGGCACTGAAAATCCAGTCCCAGCTGAGCTCCAGCAAGGAGCCAGGAAGGTTTCTGGGACCACACTGAGCTGGCTGCAGGGAGCATTTATCTCTTTGCTAATGAAGGGAGGTGCTGCTCCAGCCTGGAAAAGGGGCTGGAAAATCCTAATTAATGAATGGTATTCAAACCCCAGCACGTCACTCTGTGTGACAGCCCCAATCTCATCCCATCACAGAGCCTGGGGCTCACTCCAGCCCTGGCTGATGGGAACAGGCTCAGTTTAAAATAAATTAAGCAGTGGAAACATTTCATTACTGGAGGGGACAGGAGGGTGAAGTGCATCAGGTAAGGAGAGGCCATTGAATAAAGGGCACCTGCAAAATTTGGGGAAGGATTGATTGTGTTTAATCCCCTTTAACTGGGCTCAGCCATCCTAAAAAAGCCCCAGTTTTGGAGGGCAGTGGAGGCTGCTCCCAGCCCAGGGATGTGCCACATTTTCCARGTCACATCATSCACCTGATCACAYCCAGAGCAGCCCCAGCCCAGCATTTCCCTGTGCTGCACCAGCCCCACAGCCCAGGCTGGCCATTCCAAATTGTCCTTTCCAAAATGACCATGGCAGGGGCTCTTCKAGGCAGCCTGACAGCAGCAGCTGATGTTTTCTCATTAGCTGAGCTGGGCTGACATTGCTCATGGCTCTGCCAGGGTAATAAAGGCACCAGCCAGCAAACAAAGCAAAAATCAATCTGGATGAGTGTAATATTTGTCATAATGTCTTTATTGTGCACAGCCTTCCTCATGCAGCTATTCATAGACACACTTTCTCCTCTTTTTTTTTTTTTTCACAAGGAATGAAGTGATGGGAAATGTTCTTATTCCACACCAGAAAACCCAACACTGATTCATCACCCCTGAAGAGTTCATAAATTCAACCCAAACATGAGCAGATTAAACCCAACACCCAGCCTAACTGGTGGAGCTGATTTTTCAGACCCATCCTGAAGGCCCAGGTGCTGCTGGTGGCACTGGGGACACCCAGGTGGCACTGGGGACACCCAGGTGGCACTGGGGACACCCAGGGCAGGGGGCAGGAAAGGAGCTGAGCCCCTGGAAGCAGCAGAGGAAGAGAAACCACACTCCAACAGGAAACTCTGCAAGCAAACACAGCAGAAGCACATCACTGTCCAAAGGCATCCTCTGCATGGCAGCCCTGACCACCCAAATGACCCAAAGGGAGGGAAAATGGGAGCTCTGGGGTTTTGGGTTGAAACACAGGGGAACAACAACTGCAGCACAAAACTGCACCTCCAGCAAGGTTCAGCCTACTCCAAAAGAGGTAAAAACTAATCCAACTCCCCAGGTGCAATAGCCAAGCAACCATCCTTGCAGCCTGGCCTCTGCATTAAATTTTGTCAAGTTAATGAATTCAAATTAATGGTTTTTTGGTTAAGAGCAAATCTTTCACCAAGTCCTTCAATCCCAGCCAACCCCACCACAAAGGCACCTGGACTACATAATCAGAGCACTGCTGAGATGCAGGAAAAGCATCTTTTATTTGAAAAATCTCCATTTCTGCTGGCAGGCTGAGTGGTGCCTGCAGAATAAACCCAACTGCAATCCCAGCGCTGACTCAGCAACCAGCCACACCACATATTGCTGTTGTAAACTTTGATTTTAATTGGTCCCCAATCATGGCAATGCTGAATTGTCCCCAAAGCAGGAAAATCAATGCTTTTTTCCAGCAACTGGTTGGAATGAACCCAAATGATAGGAGGTGGAATGTGGGAGCTTCTGGGGGTGAAACACAAGGGGAACAACAACTGCAGCACAAAACTGGCAACTCCAGCAAGGATCAGCCTACCCCAAAAGAGAAACAATACTTCCAGCTCTCCACCGGATGCATAAGTCAGCACTCCTTGCAGCCTGGCCTTGCTGCTCATTGATTTTTGGTCAAGTTATGAATTCAAAAATTAATTGGTTTTTGGTAAGGAGCAAATCTTTACCAAAGTCCTTGCAATCCAGCAACCACCATCCAAAAGGCACTTGGACACTTCAGAGCACTGGCTGGAATTGGCAGAAAAAGCTCGTTTTATTCTGAAATCCTCATGTTCTGCTGCTGCAAGGCTGAGTGTGCCTGCAAAAAAACCCAAAAACTGCATATCCCCAGCCCTGCAACCAGCAACCAGCACCCACATTTGGCTGTTTGTTAATTTGATTTTAATGGTCCCAATCATGGCACAAGCTGATTGTCCCCAAAAGCCCAGGAAAATCATGAGTTTTTACCAATTAACTGGTTGGGTTTTTGGTACCTCCACCAGGGGTTTTGAGTTTAATAAAGGAGAAAAGGAAAAAGCAATGATTCCTCTGTGGCTTTGCTGGTGGTGAGTAAGCAAAAAGCATTGATTAAAAATGAGCAATGAGAAGAGGAAGCACCTCTGTGCTCCATAAACACTCAGGACACAATGGTTTGTACTGTACAGAAATGGAACTCGGGGAAATAAATGAGCTCCTCCTCAGCCAAAGGATGGCAGGATGGAGCAGCACTGCAGGAAGGGACCCCTGAACTAAACAGGAACAAGATAACAACGAGAAGGATGGACAAGCAGATTTTACCTGGCTCAGAAGGATGGAAAAGCAGATTTTACCTGGCTCAGAAGGATGGAAAAGCAGATTTTACCTGGCTCAGAAGGATGGAAAAGCAGATTTTACCTGGCTCAGAAGGAGTCAGGCTCTGCTGGACATTCCCAGCTGCTGCCTCTCTAACACAACACATAGAATATTCATTTTGATATTTGTGAAAAGCCAATCATACAATAGGCATTTTTCACAGATCCATGGCCAAACCCCCGTGCAAGAAACAGAAATCACCAAATTCCCTGTGCATGGAGGGGAGGGAGGTTTGGCAGAGCTCAGGCTCTGCTCCTGCACCAGCACCAAGCCCTGGCTGGGGCTCATCCCAGGGGAAGGAACAGCTGGAAAATGATGGGATTTTGGTCTGGAAACAGCATCTGGTGGAGGCAGGCCTGGGGGGAGTGAGGGGGCACAAAGAGAGGGCAAAGCAGAGAGACCAGAGGGGTGGGAAAAGGCTGGGGGTGCCTGAGCCCAAGGTCCCCTCCAGGATTTACCCCAAAGCAGCTACTCTGCACTAACAGGAGAAAAACAAAGAGTGATGTCACCAGCTCCATCTGCTTCAAATTTGCTCGAAGCTTTCAATCCCCCTAATTAAAACACAAAAAAAAATTAAAAAATAAAAAGAGAGATTAAAAAAACCCCACCAGCATTTGCTGAATGAACCCAAAGCCAAGCAAACATCCCCACACATCCACAAAATGCTCAAAATATTGGCACTGGYAGGCTGAAAGGAGTTATTAAAGGTTGTAAAATACAGCAGGGTGGCATGGCACAGGTAAACAGGTAAAGTAGTATCATAAGCTGTAGAGCTTATAAAACTAGTAAAAAAAAATAAAAAGGCAAGAACAGAATTCATAAGGCCACAGCAATTTCCATTATATTCTATTTAACCTATTAATGACTGTCTCAAGACAACAAAATAAAAATTCTATTCAAAAGAAGGAAGCCTGCCTGGCAGAAATAAATAATAAAGAGACAGAAAGGATTGCTCTATATCCCCTGCTGGTTTGGGAGGTGAGCASCCAGCCCTGGGTGCCAGAGCAGGGATCAGGGATCTGCTCTGGGGCGGCTGCTCTCTGCTCCCTGTGGCCTTTCATGGCTGTGCCAATGGAAAATCCAATGGGGCTGACATCACATCACGTTGTCACCTCCTGTGAGGTCTGGTGTCAGGTCAGAGATATTTTTCCAGTGAGCTCTTGAGCAGAGAGGAGACTCCCTGGCAGCCTTGTCATTGCTTTCTTATATTTTACATCATTTTTCTGCTGAGTATCTCATGGCTACTGCTGCTAATCACAGTTCTGCTGTCCCTGAGGCCTGCCTTTTGCAGCTTTCCCAAAACCTTCTGAATTTATAGATTCCCACAGCCAGAGATATTTTTTCCAGTGAACTCTTGAGCAGAAAGGAGATTCACTGGCAGCCTTGTCATTGCTTTTTTACATTTTACATCATTTTTCTGCTGAGTATCTCATGGCTACTGCTGCTAATCACAGTTCTGCTGTCTCTGAGGCCTGCTTTTGCAGCTTTCCCAAAACCTTCTGAATTTACAGATTCCCACAGCCAGAGATAATTTTTTCCAGTGAACTCTTGAGCAGAAAGGAGATTCACWGGCAGCCAGGTCAGTGTCTGCCACAGCACTGGCAGCTCACCCAGYAAAAGCTTTGGGCAGACTGGGATTCCCCAGGAACACTCCTGGAATGAGGAGAACCAGCCCAGCAGCCCCTGGCAGGCTGTTGCTATTTAGATTTTTTTTTAAGATTTTCTGATTTATCTATGTTTACATTCTTGTAATGAATTTTTTTACACACTTGATGTTGGAAATAAACTTCTTGTTTTGCATTCTTTTATGAGGAAGAGCAAATTTAATGATGCTGGGTTTTTCAGTGTCATTGAGAAGGTGCACTTTTCCAAGGCACGTACTTTTGGAAATCTATAGAGTTAGAAAAATAAAAACCTCTTTTTTTTTTTTACCTTGAAGAGCAAGCAAAGCCCACGTTGTGTTGTTTTGTGGTGTCCTCCAGGTAACACCCAGGGAGCACCATGCCTGAATGGAGGGGGAGAGGAGCCACCACCGTGTCTGCCACGAGAATTTGCCCCAAATTTCACACCAATCTGGCCAAACCCCAGCTCCCAAGTGATTTCCAATTTCCACACCTCCCTCCACCCCTGCATGCACCCCAGCGCACTCGTCTCCCTGTGAGCCCGTCCGACTGCTGAGGCTGCAAATCCAAACAAAGCCAAATGTTGCCCACCATGCAGAGCTCTCACAGCCTGAGGCAACCCTCCTGGAGGATTCTGCTGGCTCTGAGCTGCCAGGAGCATCAAATATTCTCCAAAAACTCAGCGTGGGGCTTGTTTCCTCTAAAATCACAAACAATTCCAGGCCCTTTGCCTCCCAAAAAATTTAAAAACCTATATAATCTAAATTGAATTTTTACAGATACACCTGGAATTTCAGCAGCTGGGTTCTCTCCCCAGGTGAAAGCCCCTTTCCCAGTTTATTCCCACAAAACCTCTGGGGGCAATCAGCATATTGGGATACAGGGCTGCTGCCTTCACTGACTATTCATATCCCACAAGCTCCTTGGGATCTGATTTTATAAAACTTATATATATTCCTAAAAATTTAAACCATTATTATTTCTAATATGATTTATTACAGCGATACACCTGAATTTCAGCAGCTGGTTCTCCTCCTCCAGTGAAAGCCCTTTCCAAAAGTTTATCCCACAAAAACTTCTGCAGGCATCAGCAATATGTGGGGACACAGAGCTGCTGCTTCACTGCTTTATATATCCCACAGCTCCTTGGGATCTGAGTTTGATTAAACTTATTAATTATAATATATATCCCTAAAAATTAGAACCTATAACAATTTAAAAAAATTGATTTATTATGGATAACCTGAATTTCGCCCTTTCCCCAAGTTTATCCACAAAACCTCTGATTCAGCATATTGGGATACAGGGCTGCTGCTTCACTGCTTTATATCCCACAGCGTCTGTGAGGATCTATTATATTAACTATAGCCAGAAAACCTTAAATTGAATCAAACGGAATTTATAGGACTCAGGAAGAGGAAAAAAAAAACAAAAAACCCCTGACATCTTCTAGGATCACACAGTGTCGCTGTAAATCCAATTTCCTAATCTTGTGCCCCTGGTGGCAAGCTGCTTCACCTGGGTGAATCAAATGGCCAGGAGTAATGAGGTTTTGGAAAAACAACCAGGAACAAAGAAATGACGAGCACTGAAAAATCCTCCTCCCGCAGGAAAACGCCCAAATGCAGATTAAAGCAATTACCAGAACCAAGTGATGAGGCAGAGGAGCATGGGAATTTCAAACAAGGAGCTGATTTTCTGTTCATTTTTTTGGCTTGTTTTTACCTTCCCTTACCAAACAAAGCCAACAGCAGGTGCTCACTCCTTTCTCTCACGGAGCTCCTCATTGTTGGAGGGGCAATTTTATGAAAATCTTGATTTGAAGAGCAGCAATTTTGGAGTGGGTAATGAGTGTCCCAAGAGATTATGGGGCAGGGGAAATCTCTGGAAGATCAGAGAGAGGGGCTGGACAATGGAAAGCGAAACAGCAAATAGCACCACTAAGGCAGCAGCACCCCAAACACGTCCTGGGATCAGGCCAGCACATTTCCTGCAGGAGGATCCCTTCCCTCCATGCCCTGTCCTGTGCAGTTTGAGAATTTCTCCTCACCAAAGCTTGCCTCATTCATCCCTGAAGGTTTGCGGCTCCGTGGAGGTGGGAAAATGTCATTTCACAGCCAGAATCCAGCTGAGAGAAAACACCAACAAGGCAGGGCACTAAATGCACCAAGCCACCTCCTCACATGGCAGCACTGGAATGCCACCAAAAAATCTCATTTTTTCATTTTTCACACAGCAGCACTGCAAACTGCCACCAAAAAAATCTCAGTTTACCATTTTTATCACCACCAGAGCACTGGAAATGTCACCAAAAAAAAATCTCAGTTTGTTTTCAATTTTTCAGCACAGCAGCACGGCAACAATGCACCAAAAAATCTATTTTCCAATTTTTGCACATAGCAGCACTGGAATGTCACCAAAAAAAATTTCATGTTTAAATTTTTTCACACCGCAGCAGCACTGAAATCGTCACCAAAAAACTTTCTTTTTTGCAATTTTTCACACAGCAGCACTGGACAATCGTCACCAAAAAAATCTCATTTTCCAATTTTATCAACAGCAGCACTGGAAATGTCACCAAAAGAAAAAATCTCATTTTTTTGAATTTTTTATCACACAGCAGCACTGGAAATGTACAAAAAAAAAAAAAAATCTCATTTTTGAATTTTTTCCACACGCAGCACTGCGAAATGTCACCAAAAAATTCATTTTTTCAATTTTTCACAGCAGCATGGATAATGTCACAAAAAACAATCTGCATTTTCAATATTTTCACACAGCAGCACTGGAAATGTCACAAAAAAAAAAAATTCTCATATTTTTTGAATTTTTTCGCACAGCAGCACTGGGAAATGTCACCAAAACATCTGCATTTTTTTTCAATTTTTCCACACAGCAGCACTGGAAAGCGTCACCAAAAAAAAAAAAAAAATCTCATTTTTCAAATTTTCACACGAGCAGCATGGAAATGTCACAAAAAAAACCAACGAATTTTCTCAGTTTGTTCACATAGCAGCACTGGACAGTGTCACCAAAAAATCTATTTTTCAATTTTCACACGGCAGCACTGGAAATTGCCACCAAAAACTCATTTTTTCGAATTTTTCACACAAGCGAGCACTGGAAAGTGTCACCAAAAATCTATTTTTCAATTTTTCACACCAGCCAGCAACTGCAAATGCCACCAAAAATCTCATGTTTCCAATTTTTCACAATAGCAGCACTGGAAGAGTGTCACCAAAAAAATGCTTCATTCTTTTCGCAATTTTTCCACACAGCAGCACTGGAAACGTCACCAAAAAAAAAAGAGACAAAAATCTCATTTTTTTTCAATTTTTACACAGGCAGCACTTGAAACGTCACCAAAAAAAAAAGAAAAAATTCATTTTTCAATTTTTCATACATGCAGCATGAGAGACGTCACCAAAAATCTCTATTTTCCAATTTATTCAAGCAGCAGCACTGAAATGTCAGCCACAAAACAAATCTCATTTTCCAATTTTTTCGCACAGCAGCACTGCGAATGTCACAAAAAAATCTATTTTTCAACGAAAAAATTTTTTCACATTAGCAGCACTGGAAAATGTCACTCAAAAAAAGTCTCATTTTTTCAATTTTTTCACAATAGCAGCACTGGAAATGCACCAAATAAAATCTCAGTTTTTCACACAGCAGCATGGGAAATGCAGCCAAAAAATCTCAGTTTTTTCAATTTTTTCTCACAGCAGCACTGGAAATGTCACCAAAAAAATCTCCATTTGTTCAATTACAAAAAAAGTGTGGATGAGCAGTGGATAAGAAGTTTTGTGGTGCTCTGTATCAACAGGAGCACAGCCAGCTGAGAAACACAACTTGCAAYCCTCGCCCAAAACCCTGAAAATCCTCCAAGTGTGACCTCCTGGGTGCCAGCAGCCCTGCAGAAGGCCTGGCTGRCACCAAGAAGATGCTCCCAGTGCCATCTGCTCCTCTTTGGAAGCCTCAGCTCCAGGGGCAGACACAAACCCCTTTGTTTATCAAACCTGTGCTCCTCAAGGCATCTCCTGGTGCTGGCTGTGCCTCCCTCACAGAGATTTCCACTCTCAGAAGTTTGGGATGCTCAAGGATGAAGAGAGAAGGATGTAAAATCAGGGATGTAAAATCCTCCACTTTTACTATTTCCACAGATTAAATCCAAACACAAAGTCTGGCTGACAGCAATCAGCTCAGGYACAGCKAGAAAACCCTGAGATYAAAATTGAATAAACTCCCAAGAAGGTGAAATCGTGGATGAAAGCAGAGCRCAGGTGAGACTTTGATGCCCAAAGCCCTCCATGGCAGAGGACACAGGCACTTCCAGAGGCACACATCCCACCTGGGGATTCTTTGGGGCTGTTTCTGTCAAGTTCCCAAAGAAATTTGGCAGCTGCAGCCAAGGATCCCAACAGCCCCCGATAAGGAGTGATCCTCTGACCACTGGAATAGCTTGATGTATGGAGCTAATTTGAATTTCTGCATCAGAAATGCAAATTCGGCCCTGGGGCCATTCTCCTGGATGTGGCTGCTGGCACACACGTGCTCCAGAGGTGTTTTATAGAAAATAAGAGCAAAACTAATTACTGCTCCCAGAGCTCTGAAGCTTTTGTTGCAGCTCAGAAGGGAAKGAAACAAAAGACTGGTGTGAAAAACCACCAGGGTGAGTGGTGTTTGTCTGCCATGCAGAAAAGCCTGGCTAAGACAGATCTGCTGCGTTCYGGGCAGTGAGAGGCAGTGCCAGGTCCCATCTGTCCCTGTCTGGTGTGCAGGGAGGGGGGGATGCTGGATGGGAGGAGAGTGGGCGCCAGGCAGGGCTCTCCGAGCACCCAGGGGTTCCTCCAGAGCACCCAGGGGTTCCTCAGAGCACTCGCGTGAGTCCTCAGAACTCAAGGGATTTCCTCAAACCTCCCAGGGGTTCCTCAGAGCACCCAGGGAGTCCTCTCAAACCTGGTCTCAGACACCAGGGATCCTCAGAGCACCCAGGGAGTCCTCAGAGACCGAGTCAATCAATCCAGGGTATTCATCAAAGGTACGTAGGGTTCATCAAAGCACCAAGGATTCCTCAAAGAGCCCAGGGGCCTTCAGAGACCCAGGGATTCTCATCAACAGGATTCAAAATCCAGGGGTTCTCAGACACTTCCACGGGATTCCTCAGAGCTACCCAGGGAGTCCTCAAATCATTCCAGGGACTTCTCAGAGCCACCCAGGGATTCCTCAAAGCATCGCAGGGATTCCTCAAGCACCCAGGGATCCTATAGGTTCCTCAAGCACCCAGGTTCCTCAGAAACAAGGGAGTTTAAATAGGCATCCAGGGATTCGTCTCAAAGCACGCCAGGGTCCTCAGAGCACCAGGGCTTCCCAAGCACCCAGTCCAGCAGGGGACACCTTCCCGATTCTCAGAGCACCCAGGGGTTCCTCAGAGCACCAGGGATTCCTCAAAACTTCCACGATTCCTCAGAGCACCCCAGGGATTGCAGCAACAGCACCCAGGGGTTCCTCAGAGCACCCAGGGGTTCCTTCATGGAACACCCAGGGGTTCCTCAGAGCACCCAGAGGAGTCCTCAAATCATCCAGGAATCCCTCAAATCACGCCACGGATTCCTTCAGAGCACCCAGGGATCTCATCAAGCACCAGGAATCCCTCAAATCACCCAGGGAGTCCTTCAATCATCCAGGGATTCATCAAAGTACCAGGGCTTCCTCAACACTGCAATCTCTCCAGGGCTGGTCTCTGGTTATAAAAAAAAACTCAAAGCTCTGGGTTTTAGTAAAACAGGACTCCCAAAACTCTGGGTTTAAAAACAGACTCTCCAAAACCGGGGTTTTTAAAAACAGACTCTCCAAACCTGTTTTTTAAAACAGAGGATCTCCAAGCTCTGATTTTTAAACAGAGCTCTCCAAATCACCCATGATTCCTCACACCTCAGCTCCCTTCCAGGCTTCTCTGCGTTTATGAAACACTTGTGTGTAAGAATTTGAGATTTTGGGAATACCCATGGTTTTTTTTTAAAGAGAACATTCATACAGGAAGAGCGGCAGCTATATATATTTTATATATTTATAATTTTATATAATTATTAATGTAATTTTAAATATATTTTAAAGTTAATTTTTATATATTTAAAGGTAATTATTTACATATTTTTAAATTGTTAATTTTATATATTTTAATATATATTTTTAATATTTAAATGTTAATTCTTTAATATATTTAATGTAATTTTTATCTATTTAAATGTATTTTCGATATATATTTTTAATGCAATTTTAATATATATTTTTATTAAAAAGCTACTGTGCCCAACATGGCTTGTGTGACTGAAGGAGAAACCCACTCTGTGCAAAGCCTGGCAGAAGTGCAAGGGAAGCATTTTCCCASTGATTGACAAGATAAAGCCTCCCCCTGATTGACAGGACAAAAGACTTTTGTTTTCAGCTGATAGGCAYTGCAGTAATTTTCTTTAAACAGCATCTTTTCTCCCCAGGTCCTTCTGGAAAAAGCACAAACCACAGGCTGAAGCCCACATTGAGCTGTATTGATCCCCTGCCCTGGGGAGGKGGCTGAAAGCCAACGATCACCACATTTTCCATGGTCCAGAGCCTGAAGAACCCAAGCAAATCGATTTTTTTAGAGCCAAGCCTGCTGCTGTGAGAGACACAATCCCTGTGCAAACAGGAACATCTCACCCCATCACCCTCMGGGTGAGCAGAGCCTTCCCTGAGAGCAAATCCTGTCCATCCCTGCCCGTTCTCCTCTTTTCCCTGCCCTCACCAGCTCCCCTTGTCCAGCAAAAAACCCAAAATCAGTTCATGCCATGAGTGTTCTGGTGACAAATTCGTGCTGCACATCCCAAAGTCCTCAAGCTCCAGAAGCCCTGACCCTGCCAACACTTCCATGGAGAAGAAACTCCATGCAGAAACCTCATCCCAAGGTTTAACTCTTCCCCTCAGGAACGACCTTTCCATCTGAAATTGCAAAGGACTGCTGAAAATGGGGGTCACCCCCTCCATGGGACCTTCAGGGCTGATAAAAAGTGGGTGTCACCTCATTTGTGTGACCTCCTCTGACAGCCCAGTGGCTGAATTATTCATTTTGGGGGATGCCAGGAAGGAGAGCYGGACACCAGCAAGGTTTGCTGTATCTCTGTACAGTTCCCAGCTCTCAGAATAAAAATCTCACCAGAGTAAATATAATTTTAAGTGGAGACAAAGCACACTCTGTAAAAAAATAAATAAAAATTAATCTCAAATAATATGATTTTTAAACAAAACTATCAGCTGCATTTCAGAAAAAAAWWGMMTTTTTTTTAATGAAGAMTTTGTCTGGAGAATTAAATAAGATGAGAAATCCCCTTGCATTGCTGTGACAGTGAGGAAGATGTTTTGCTGTGTTGTGAGTGCTTGAGGAACAGATCCTGGCTATCCATGGGTTATATCAGTATTTATAATATAAATAACATACTAAGTTTTAAGTTATAATATAAATAATAACCTAAGTTATATTTATYATATAAACAACACACTAAGTCATTTACCCCAGGGAAAATGACTAAGAATACATGACAACACACAAAGTCATTTATCCCAGAGAAATCCCACCACGTTCACCTGGAGGGACAAATRTCAGTGAGAACATGGGACAAACAAACCCAACTCTCAGAAACCAAGTAGAACAAACAAAAATCTGCAGGTTTATCACCAAAATCACAGGATTAAAGCTCATTTTCCTGAGTSGCCACCCAGCCTGACCCTGCCAAGGAGCAGAAAATACCCAGAGGTAGGAACTGCACCAGCAGCTCTRTGTGAGCTCCTGAAAAATTAAAATAAAATAAATAAATTAAATTAAATATAGTAATAATTATAGTAATAAAATAATAATAATGATAATGATAATGAATAATAATAGTAAAAAATTAATAATCCATAAGCAAAGGAACAGAAACATTATGGTTTGCCTGTGAATAATGACTTGGGACAGGGGGAACAGAGACCAGGAGCTCTCTGTGAGCTCCTGAAAAATAAAATAACAAATAAAAATAAATACAAATAAATAAAATTAAAATAAAATATAGTAATAAAATGATAATAAAATAATAATTATTAATATTAATAGTAGTAGTAGTAGTAGTAGTAAATCCATAAGCAAAGGAACAGAAACATTATGGTTTGCCTGTGAATAATGACTTGGGACAGGGGGAAAAGAGACACCCAGGCCTGGGTAATGGCACAGCTCACATCTGTCTCCATCACTCTGCATCTCCCTGAGACGTTCATACATATTTAAAAAGGCCAAGAGCTCCATCACTCCTCACTTCTTACAGTATCACAGGATTGGAGTCCATCAGGGAGAGAAAGGCAAAGAAAGAATAACAGGGGGGGAAATGTCACCCTGAATTAATCCTGGTTCTGTCTCTGAAGGGGCTTTGGGGATGGGATGGGGTGGGATGGGATGAGGAGGTTGGGATGAGACAGGATGGGATGGGATGGGACAGGATGGGACGGGATGAGGAGGTTTAAATGGGATGGGATGAGGAGGTTTGGATGGGTTGGGATGAGATGGGGAGGTTTGGGATGGGATGAGAAGGTTTGGATGGGTTGGGATTAGATGGGGAGGTTTGGGATGAAATGAGGAGGTTTGGGATGAAATGAGGAGGTTTGGATGGAAATTGGATGAGAAGATGGATGGATGGGATGGGCATGGGATGGGATGATGGATGGGATGGGATGGGATGGATGGATGAGGAAGATGTGGATGGGATGGGATGATGAGAAGTTTGGATTGGATGGGATGAGTGTATCTTGTGTATTAAGCCTTTTTTGGGGGATTTTAGATGAGTGGATAAAAAGGCAAGCTTGAGCACAGCTTGAGGTCTTTGATGTGCTTGAAAACCAGGGAAAATTAATGGCACTGCCCTGCAGGTTGGGAGAGCCTCCATGAGCTCCATTCCTTGCAGGTGGACACGAGGTGACAAAGGCAGCACTGCCAAGGAGTTCACCACACTCAAATCAAACAAAAAAAAGGAATTGAGGCAAAGCACAACCCCAGCTCCAGAGGGACAAGCCCAGCCCCTGTGTTCCCGTCCCACAGGGAGGCCCAGACATTGAATTTCTCCYTGTCAGCTCTTTTTTAACCAGGCAAAAGCCAGCTGGAGCAGGAGGGGACAAAAAAAAACACTGGTTCTCCATTAATTTTAAAGCTGTTCAAGAACTTATTGCTCCACACTGGTGCATCTACACACACAGCATGTGCAGCTCTTTTCTCTCTGCCACGCTCCAGCAGCTCCTGTGTCTTTAGGGGCTGGGGTCCCACCACTGCTAACAGGGATTTAATTCACCCTCKCTAATATTTTATCCATGGTATTAGGTCATGTTTTCCCTTTCCACTTGAAAGGCATCCCCAGCTTTCTTGGCAGCAGRGAAATTAATAGAGAAATCATTAGAAAGCAGAAGGGCTGGGGCCGTGCAAATCGCGCGGCYCTCGAGATTATTTCCAAACAATCAAATTAATTGGTGTCATCAGCCACGAGCAGCAGCACCCAGAGAGCTGGCATTAAAAAACATGGAAGATTATTGACAGCCCCGTGCCTCCTCATACATAAAACATGGGATGGAATTGTTTTATTTGATTATTTCCTATGCATGAAGGCTCTGCCCTGCGCGGGGGGCCGGAGCAGACACAGCTGGGATGGTGATCCCATAGCCAGGGATTGTCTGGAATATCAGGAATTGCTCCTGAGSCTTTTGAGGCAGAATTAACCAGGCTGATTTTTAGTGAAAGTGGCTTCTTTTAGACAGCTGAGATGCAGGGATTTGCCTGTTGCAGGCACTTCTAGAGAGTAAATCRTACTCATGTTCAGCTGAACCCTGAACCAAATATCTCCCAACCCTCCAAATMTCAGGTTTCCATCTCCCTGGGCTCTCCCATCCCACCTTGGTGACCCCATGGAAACCACACAAACAGAAGCAGAGGATTTTGAGCCTAAAAGTGGAAGATTCTGGCCCTGGCTACACTGTCTTCCCCTCAATATTCAAAAATTGCTGCAATTTTTGTAAACCCCACCCACCTGAGAGAGGCAGATGAGGTGGGATCATCTGAGCAAAGCAGAGTGAACAGACAGTGGTTAAAAAAAATAAAATAATTAATCCCAAGTCTTGAGAAGGCATGTGTGAATGTGTTTTGTTTTGGAAGAAAAAGAATAAATAGTAGCCTCGAGTCAGGATAATATTTATCCACATGCTTCACTTTGAAGTTGAGCCCTTGTTGACTTCARGTGGTGTGTGCACACACTAAAGTCTCCTCCAGAAGAGGCTTTTCTGAAAGCCCAGCCTTGAGCAAAAGGAAGAAAAGAAACTCTTCAAAACCAGGTACTAATGGAGAAAAATAAACCTCATCACCAGGGGAATTACCACTGTCCCTCCCAAATCCAAAAGGGGATTTAAACAGCTTTATCATTTCACCTCCTGTGGAGCTCACAGGACTGAAATCTGTGGCAGGAAAAGCAAACTGAGAGGAGCAGCCCAGTTAATCTCCAAGATAAATCCCCATTCTCCTGGTTGCTGCCATYAAGAGGAATTTCTCTGTGCTGCCTTTTCTCCCTGCCATCACCTGGGGAGCTCCAGGCAGGGGGACAGGCAGCAAAGCCCTGGAAAGAACCACCACATCCACCAGCCCTGCAAAACCTCCTCAGTCCCACAGAGCAGGGACTTTGTCTCTTGTCTCCAGCTTGTTTTTGTTTTCTGAACAGCTCCATGCATTTCCCTTCAGAATTGCTCAAGCAGAAACCACCAGAGATGGGTGACAGTTTTCAAATCCAAATTTCAGGCTCCAAACTGCACCTTTATGCACTTTTCACACAGCAAGGGGCAGGAAATCAAAGAGCCCTGCCTTCCCCCAAACACAAGCACCACAAGGCCCAGAGCCTTCCTTTCCTCCTCAAATGTTTTTTTTTTTCCCCCAAAATTCCAATATAATCACACATCACAGAAAATCATCACCATAAAAAAACCTTATTTCACTTCATCCTCTGCAAACAATGGGAAGGAAAATGTTTCCCCCTCCATTTCTTGCAGCTCTTATCTCTCTCCACGGGTCCTCCAACTGATTTCCTAAATCCTAAACAGGATTCTAAATTCCAGCCTGGCACCCTTAATGAACACAACTGGGGAATGTCTCTTACCTGACCTTCCTTTCAGGTGGGTCACTCATATTTATGGTCATGCTTCATTTTTTCCTTAAGTGTGCCCTTGTTACCTCATTTACTCATTTATGTTTCAGTGGAGAACAAGGTAAAAAATGGATTTAATGGACCTAGAAATAGAAGGGAGGAAAACCACAAAAGAGACACGAGAATCTAAAGATCTGCTTGTTCTCCAGACAGCTCCCACCACCAGGAACTTCACTTTCATTGATTCTTCCCTCTTTACAAGCATTTCTGCGGCAAGGCAGAGCTGGCAAAGCATCTGGGAAGAGTGAAGTGCCTGAAGTCAAACAGATCTGGGGCCATTTTACACCCTTTCAGACCTGTTAGAAGTGTCTGCTGCAGCTCYTGCTGAGACTTCACAGAATGAGCAGCTCCCAGCACAGAGCTCTGCTTCCAAAAAGCTTTCCCCAGCATCACCTGGGCTGCATCCCATTTCAGCTGCTTCCCAGGTTTCCCAGCACTGCCCTTTCCCTGCATTTTGAAGGTCCCTGGCACTGTGAAAACACAAATCCCAAAGCTGAGCAGCCCTGCCCTGGTCTCTGAACCTTCCCTTGTTTTTTAAACYCTCAGCAAGGTGAGAAGGGATGAGCTGGGGAAGGTTCAGGCTCTGCTGCTCCTCTGAAGGGTAACTGCCCTTCTGTGAGCCATTGAGAGAGGAGAGGAGCACTAAAATCACACATCCATGCAATCCCTGAGCTGGGAAAGACCCCCAAGATCACCCAGTCCAAGCACTCACCCAGCCCACCACTAAAAGAAGGAGGCAGGGGGTGTGCCCAGTGCTCCTGCAGGGGACACTGGAACCCCCTGATGTCCCCAGAGCAGCTGGGGAGGTGGGAGAGGAGCCCCCAGCACATCCCCAGAGGGAAACTGAGGCTGGGGCACCCCTCTGCCAGGTCCTCAGTGAGGGGCACAGAGAATGTGGATGTTGTCACACAACTGTCCCCTGCCCTGTCCCACACACAGCAGAGTCATGGGGATGAATTTGGGCTCTCTGTCAGAGCAGCTGGTCCAGCAAAATCAACTGGGATCCATCCAAATSCAGGAGGATTCCTGTGGGGGTTCATCCTAAAGGAGGAGATTGCAGGGCAGCCAAAGCCACTGTGCTTCCCTTTGTCCCCTTCCCCTCTTGGTCCCCTTCCCTTCTTTGTCCCCTTCCCCTCTTGGTCCCCTTCCCCTCTTGGTCCCCTTCCCCTCTTTGTCCCCTTCCCCTCTCCACCCCAGCCCTGCAGCAGCTCCCAGGGCTGAGGGGAGCTCAGGCAGCAGCAATTTGTCCTTTTCCAGCACAGTTCTGCTCACTGGATCCACCACAAGTGCTCTGGAACCAGGACCTGCTCCAAAGCTGCCCAGCCTCCAGCATTCTGAGCAAAACCTCCTCCCTGGCATTCCTCTTGAAGCCTCAGTCCTGCAAACCTTGCAGTTACTCATTAACTGAGTTTTCAGCGTCATCTTTCAGGTTTTTGCGCCCTTGGAAATGCAGAAAAAGCCTGAAGCATTGCACAAGTGCTGCTTTCTCATTTGAAAGAAATACAACAAACCCAAAACCTCCAGGAACAGCCTTACAGTAGTGCTGGTTTTAAAKTAATTCACTTTGAAAGTACCTAAACCACAGAATTCTCTGCAAGTCCGTGCTTCAACCAGGGAGCAGAAGAGCCAGGAACCCCTTCCTTAAGGGACAGCCATGGTGAGAAGGGAAAGGACATAAAAAACCACCACAAACCCTGCTCCCTGCAGGCTTCAGGGCTGGACACCCCCAAAACCCTCAGCCCCACAACTTTCCTGCCAACCCCTTCCCTGAGCTCCTCCTCAGAGCTCTGCACCCACAGCTGTCCCAGCCTGTCCCTGTTTAGCCCCCCAAAAAAAAATCAAAATCACATCTGGCAGCTCCCCAGGAGAAACAGCCCTGTGAAAACACAGCCCAGCAGGATGGCAGCAAACAAGTGTTAACCCTTTTCCCTCCCCAAATCCCTCCTTTTCTTCTCCCTTTTCCATCTCCAGCTGGATTTTAGGATTCCCCAGCCAGAGGAACAAGCCCCAGATGTCCCAGTTTGGGGCTGGGATGGGGAAGTTTGGTCCCAGGACAGGCTGGACATTTCATCAATGCACAAATGGAATTTGCCAAGAGGCATTTTAGGAGTCAATTCTTCACACTCCAGTGATTAGAACAATATTATGGGGGAAAAAAAAAATATAAAAAAAGGGTGAGGGGGAGGGCAGGCAGCAGAGCTCCCAGGGGGACTTGGCTGAAGGAGGAAAAGGGCTGAGCAAACACCCAGAGTCAAGTGAGGCCCCAAGGCAAGAGCCCTTCACAGCATCCCTGCAGGCTGGACTTCAACCAAAAATCTTCTCCACTCCCCACTTTGCCATTTTTCTATGCAGGAGTGTTTTTACATTTCTAATTTCCAGATCAAACATGGGGCTGATGAGCCAGACKCAGCTCCTTSAGCCCCTCATCAAGGTCAGTGGGGTTTTCCTGTTTCCAGCTAAGCAAATTCAATTCAAGGTCCTGCTTCAGACACTCCCAGTGAGTAATAAATCTCTGTTCTTTTATGAATAAATCTCTATTCTTTTATGAAGAACAAATCTCTATTATTTTAATGAACAAACAGACATTGAAGCCTAATCCCACTGAGCACTCAGTCCCCAAAAATCAGATTCTCACAGAACAGCTGTCATCTGCACCTACAAAAATCAGAACATCCCAAACTGTTGCATCATCTGAATATACATAAAATCATCTCTATTTTAACAGCTGATGGGGGCATCCCAGCTGAAAAAGGAAACAAAACCAGACAAACCCAGATGCTGATGGATCATCTCTAAACACCTCCTGGCCTGGAGGATCTCTGCAGGGACTCCAGCACCCCAAAGTGGAGTTCCCAACACAGAGCCCACACACCAGCTCCACTGGGGCATTTCCAAAGCCAAAAATCATTTTTTAAATAAAAACTCATTTTCTGTGCTTGTGAGAGCCAGCCTGGGAGCGGGCTGGCGTGGGGGGGTCAGGACACTGCACATGGTTACTCAGAGCTGCTGAATTTCTCTATTATAACAGAAATATCTCTATTATAATCTATTAAATTAAATATCTCCATTATAACAGGATGGAGCATCCCAGCTTGAAAAAGGAACAAAACCAGACAAACCCACATGTGATTGGATCCATCTCCAACACCTCCCTGGCCCTGAGAGATCTCATGCAACTCCAGCACCCAAAGTGGAGTTCCCAACACAGAGCCCACACATCCAGCTCCACTGGGGCATTTCCAAAGCCCAGAAAATTCATTTTTTTTAAAATAAAAACTCATTTTCTGTGCTTGTGAGAGGCCAGCCTGGGAGCAGGGCTGGCGTGGGGGGCTGAGGACACTGCACAATGGTTACTCAGAGCTGCTGAAAGTGGCACTCAGTCAGTTGAGCTCACATCTGCAGCGAGCTGTGAGCTCAGCCCTGCTGCTGGAGCACAGAGGTCCCTTTGATAAATCTCTCTGTACAGGGACTGCAGCACTATTTCCGCATGAAAGAAAGAAATTCCATTTTTTTTTCCCCAATCATCTTTGCAGCCCACTGGCTTGGAAGAGTTGAGTTTCTCTCTGCTGCACTCCATCAGGCTCAGGTACAGGCAGGATCTGTCTCGCACCCTTGCTCTCCAAGCTTTTATTTCTATCCTCCAGTTTTTTATTTCTATCCTCCAGTTGTTTTGTCTTTGAGCAGAATTTGTCACAGGAAATCACCCCCAAAGCCTGCAAAAAAAATCCCCCTACTTTTACTCTCAGTGCACTCAAAATCCTCCCATTTTTACTCTCAGTGCACTCTGAAATATCTCTGTAAATTCTCTATAAGGGGAACAATTTTCCTCTTTTTTTTCTTTTTTTTTTCCTTGAGAAAACTCCACAAAGCTCCACTCCTGCATCCCTTCTCTGCAGAGATGAGCACATTTTAAATCAGATGCACAAAACCAAGAGAGGCTGAAGAGGGGAACCTGTGTGGGGTGACATCCACCACAGCCCCAAGGTGTTCAGSTGTGATATTTCCATGTATTGACTTGCACCAACTCATCTCTGCCCCAAGAAAATTCAGTTTCCTACAGAAGCTTCTTCCCCCTCTTTTTTTTTTTTTT
>NDFG01000078.1:1173951-1192331 GCA_002167245.1 Sporophila hypoxantha
CACAATGGTTACTCAGAGCTGCTGAAAGTGGCACTCAGTCAGTTGAGCTCACATCTGCAGCGAGCTGTGAGCTCAGCCCTGCTGCTGGAGCACAGAGGTCCCTTTGATAAATCTCTCTGTACAGGGACTGCAGCACTATTTCGCATGAAAGAAAGAAATTCCATTTTTTTTTCCCCAATCATCTTTGCAGCCCACTGGCTTGGAAGAGTTGAGTTTTCTCTCTGCTGCACTCCATCAGGCTCAGGTACAGGCAGGATCTGTCTCACACTCTTGCTCTCCAAGCTTTTATTTCTATCCTCCAGTTTTTTATTTCTATCCTCCAGTTGTTTTGTCTTTGAGCAGAATTTGTCACAGGAAATCACCCCAAAGCTGCAAAAAAAATCCTCCTACTTTTACTCTCAGTGCACTCAAAATCCTCCCATTTTTACTCTCAGTGCACTCTGAAAATATCTCTGTAAATTCTCTATAAGGGGAACAATTTTCCTCTTTTTTTTTTTTTTTTTCCTTGAGAAAACTCCACAAAGCTCCACTCCTGCATCCCTTCTCTGCAGAATGAGCACATTTTAAATCAGATGCACAAAACAAGAGAGGCTGAAGAGGGAACCTGTGTGGGGTGACATCCACCACAGCCCCAAGGTGTTCAGCTGTGATATTTCCATGTATTGACTTGCACCAACTCATCTCTGCCCAAGAAAATTCAGTTTCCTACAGAAGCTTCTTCCCCCTTTTTTTTTTTTTTTGGTTTTTTTTTTTTGTTTTGTTTTTTCTCTTTTTTTTTTTTTTTTGTTTTTGTTTTGGTTTGGGTTTTTTTTTTTTTTGTTTTTGTTGTTTGTTTTGTTTTGGTTTTTTTGTTTTGTTTTTGTTTTTTAAAATTTTTTGTTTGGTTTTTGGATTTTTCCCTTTTGTTTTGCTTTTTGTTTCATAGGTAAGATGCTGTGCTCTGAGCACTGGGGACTGTGGAGTGCCAGAACTTTCAGCCTGTAGTTTCACTTTTTACTTTTACACCCACGTGTTAATCACGTGTTTCTAGAAATGTTAATTATTATTTGTATCATTTGGCCTTGGCACAGCCTCATCATCAGATGCTGAGGGTTTTAATGAAGAAACAGAAGAGRTTGTTTTTTACAGAATAAAAAATTCCTTTTGTTCCAAGAGTCCCTGAAGTGKTATCAGCCAGGATGGATTTCCTTCCTTTCCCAGAGCACATGATGCTGAACAGTTCAGCCCAAGTTTTGAGAGATAAATTCAGCAGCCAGGCACACAAAGCCTGGCTTTGCCTCTTGGCATCTTGCACCCACAGTGATGCTCGCTGCACCAAACCTCAAAAATGCCATGACATCACCAAAGGAAGCTCAAATGAAACCACACAATAGCCAGAAATTGTTGGATCACCCAAAAAAAAAAAAAAAATAAAGTCTGGTATCTCCCCTCTCCAATTTTTGGAGACACACTAGTAGGTGATTTACCACAGGTTTTTTTTTCTAAAATAAAAAAAGATCCTTCTCTCCCTGATCTTGTCTAAAATGAACAAAAGGAGAACTCAGACAAATCGAGAAGGTGCAAGGAGATCAATTTCATGCACATTAAGGATATGCATTTACCCACAGTCCTGATCAATACTTTGGATTSCAGAGCAATAATAAAAATAAAACAAACTGCTCCGTCACTGCTCCAGGCCTGGCTGCAGAATTCTCRCACCAGGACTGTGAGAGGTACAAAAGATCCTGCCCACACTTGTCTGAGCTGAAACACAACACCCTTGGTGTTACTATTAAACTTTTAAAATTTTAAAAACAAATGATTGGCGTTTTTRACATTCCCWGAGCTGGGAATTCTCCCTCAGGCAGGAACTGCAGCCCCAAAGGCTCTGGGAAAAACCCTGGTGTGGGCACAGGGTGAATATGTGGCTCCTACAGTGGGGATAAAATCACCAACAACTGGGCAGGAAGGAGTTAAGTGGTTCTTTTCCAGGAAATTAAGCGTGTTTCTTCCATGCAATGACACAAAAATCTCATATATAAATATAAATAATACTATATTTTAATATAAATAATATAAAATATAAATAATATAAAATATAAATAATATAAATATACATAAATTAATTATATAAAATATAAATATATTAATAACTATTATTTATTATAATATATAAATATAAATATATATTTATATATTTATAAATATATATAAATATAAATATATTATATATTTATATATATAAATATTATATATTTATACATATAAATATATTTTTATATATAAATAATGTATAAATATAAATAATGTAACTATTTTACAATATATAAATAATGTAAAATTAAATATAAACAATAAAATATACACACTTTTGGAGAATTCTCCTCACTTCCCTCCCCACCCACGCTGGTGACACAGCAATCTGAGATGCTCCCAGCTGCCACAGGATCCCCCTTGGGCACACAGCCAATGCCACAGAGCCATCTGAGCAGCTGGCACAGCCKCCACGACACGGGGAGCTCCATCCAGGCTGCCTGGACCTCTGGGGATTTGTAAAAATAAAGGGCAGGGCTGGGACACCCAGCTTGGCTGGCAAGCCCTGCTCTGCTCCCAGACACTATTGCTTCATGCACTCRGTGGTGCAGAGYGAAAACACACTGCTTTTAATATGTTCTTGGCTGCAGGAGGTCAGAAAAAAACCCCTAAAAGTCAAAATGAGAGAAGAGCAGCAGCAGGTCACAGCTGGCACTGGGTTTACAGCAGCTGTATATCTGGAATTTCTGCACTTTCTGCCTTTCTATATTAACTCATATAAATCCCTCCRTTTTCTCTGCCCAAACTGTGTTAAAAAGGCACCTTTAAAAACYCTGCTGCAGGGCTGGAGGCTCCTAGATGGGGTTGGAGATGCTGGAGGGAGGGGAATTCTCAGCAGAGAAACAGAAACACCAAGCACCAACTCTCGGTTATGAATCCCTTAAATAATTCTGACAGCACTCCCCACCCTCCTGTCCGAAAGCAAACAGAAATCGGAGTTTTCTCACTCTCTGGCAGCATCTGGGGTGTGACAGAAAGGGACTGTGGCAGCTGAGCCCCTCCAGAGCTGTCCCAACCCATCCAAGTGCATTCCTAAGGGGGAATCCTTCACCTGYAAGGTGCTGGAGACAAAAAGCACCCAGTGAGGACAGCCTGGATCCCCCCAGGGCTTTCCAGGACCRCCATCAGCAGGAGGAYGGGAAAACTAAAAAATACCCTGAATAMCTGGAGCAATTTTGGAGCAATTACCCCAAATTTACAAAGGACACCTCTTGCTTTAGCTCTGATTTCACTCCCCCTCCAAGGCCGCCACTGGAGCGTGCCAGGCTGGGGCACCTCCCCAGCAGCCACATCCTCTCCCTGGCACTTCAGCCACCCAAAATAAATCTCCTTTGAGCCCTGCCCCTGCCCCACACCTGCCAAAATCTCCCTGGGTTCAGCTGAGAGGAAGAATTGATCCAGAGCCTGCTCCAAACCCTGCTCCAGCTGTGAGGTGGGTGCAGATCTCCCTCCCCAACCTCTGGAGCAGAACCAGAGTGGAAAACACAACTTTAATTCCTCCATCAGCAGGAGGAAAGGAACACTAAAAAATACCCTGAATAMCTGGAGCAATTTTGGAGCAATTACCCCAKATTTACAAAGGACACCRCTTGCTTTAGCMCTGATTTCACTCCRCCTCCAAGGCCGCCACTGGAGCGTGCCAGGCTGGGGCACCTCCCCAGCAGCCACATCCTCTCCCTGGCACTTCAGCCACCCAAAATGAATCTCCTTTGAGCCCTGCCCCTGCCCCACACCTGCCAAAATCTCCCTGGGTTCAGCTGAGAGGAAGAATTGATCCAGAGCCTGCTCCAGCTGTGAGGTGGGTGCTGATCTCCCTCCCCAGCCTCTGGAGCAGAACCAGAGAGGAAAACACAACTTTAATTTCAGTACCAGCATCTCCTCCTTCAGCCACCCTGTGAATCGCTTCCCTTTTTCATTTTTAGAACAGCASTGTTTCCTATCTGAGGGGCAGGGCAGGGCAGACCCTTATCTTGCCAAAAAAAGCCTTTTTCAAAGAGAGCAAGAACTTCAAAAGGAATTCAGGGCGATTAAATCCACGTCAGGAGGGCAGAGAGGAGCGGGAGGCTAATAAATGGCACGCTCCACAGGTTTATGAATATTTGAACTATATTTCTTTTTAAAAAAATTGTACATTACTGCAAGTTATTTAAAATGAGTAACTCCTTTTAATGAACCTGGCTACCATCACGCTGACTAATAGAGTAATAAAGAGTTTAATCCATATTTATGTACATTTTATGTCATTACAGTTGCCGCCAATAAATTAGCAAGTCCAATAAGAGTTTGATTTTATACCATCACTGCTACTAAATGTGTAACAACACACACTACATGAGCACCAGCTTTTTATTTTATTTCTTTTTCAAGAGCCAGGCTGTACTAACAGCAAGCCTGCAGAATCAGACCCTAGTTAGGGATGAGGCAATATTAACTGAGGTTTTACTCCTGCATCCATGGAAAAAACACTTCTGCAGGTGCCACTGGTGATTTATGGAGAGCTCTGAACCACTTCAAAAGGATTGAATATTCAGAAATAATTAATATTGAAGGGGCATGGGTAGAAATACAGGCACCAGGTCACTTCTGCAAACCTCTGCCATGAAACACAGGATGATTGCTTTATCATCCACACCACAGCAGGATTGCTTTAAAACTGGACTTGGGGGAAAAGAGCTGCCTGTCAGCAATTCCAACTGGCCATGAGCAATTGGAAGTGGCCTTTGGGCTCCCCTGGGGAGCTGGGGGACACTGCAGATCACAGGGAATGGGATGCACCCATCTGGCAGAGCCTGAGCATCCATTCCCCAACATCCCACAGAGCCAACTTGGAGTTTCCAGCTCCACTGGGATTTTGGCTGCAGAAGCCCACATGGTTCATGATCCCACTTCACCAGCTGTCACCCTGCTGACAGCATAAAGAACCTCCCCAAGCTCAAAACTCAAGGAAGAAGCAAAACCAGGAGCAAACCTGGATTTGGGGAGCCCCCAGGCWGAGCTGGAAGGGGCTCCACTGCTCCCATGGCAGCTCCTCCTTGCAGGAGCCAGAAGGAATGATGGAAATATGGAAACCTCTCTCAGAATAACAGCTGGGCAAGGCAGGACTGAGGGATCTGATTTTTCAGCCTCTTTTAAAGCACCAGTGGTTTTCTAACACTAAAAAACTCCAAAGATTCAAAGCCCTTTAGGCAGAGGTTGGCACCAAGTCCCCTCCTTTCTCCTCAGTAATTACACTCCAGCAATCCCAAAAACTGCTGCTAATTGCTGTCCCAGTGGCCTTTTTGGTTTGGAGGAGAGGAATAACTCTCTCCCAGTGGCATCCAGAAAGGAAACACCCAACCCCACTCCACCAAAGTCCCTCTGCAATTAAACTCTGTGTAACTGTGACCCACCAGAAACGCCTCCTACACCGTGTAAGTGTCTTGTAACCAAAAAAACCCCATTGATCTCAGGAGTGAATAGCTCCAGGAAGYATTTTTTGTGTGTGAAGTCTGTGTTTGGCCAGTGGGGAGGTGGATTAGAGACTCCTTTTGCTGTGACTCAAAACGGAAAGGGAGCTCTGGTCACCAGCAGATTTTTCCCTGTTTATTTGTTCTGCCACTGTTGAACACAGATCTGAGGYTAATGTGGGAATGAAAGGTGCTGGAGACAATGGGAATGTTTTGACAGGCTTCCAGAGGGATTTAGGGTGGTGCAGAGCTGGACAGCTGATACCTCCACCAAGCTGATAAAAAAGAAAAATGAGGTTTTTGTATCGAGAGTCTGTGCTTCCCACATTTTCTATGGTTGGTTGAGGATGAGAACAACGTGAAAACAAGCACGATGCAGCCAATAAAGCACATTTGGATCTCTTGGAAGTTTATGACACATTTCTTTCCCAAGTCTCCTAAAAAACAGATTGCCCTGAGCAAAGAGGGAGTGGCAAATCACCTTCAAAAGTCACAAAGCTGAATGCACCCCCAAGAAATTACCAGGGGAAGGAAAGAGCAGAACAAGGAAAAGCAAACTGTGCTCATCAGCTGACGTGTTCCAGCAGTGTTTAACACCAGGCATCAGAGGCAATTTGAAACTGCACAAAGCAAGAGACAATGTGACGATAAAGCAGCATTTTAATTAGCAGCAGTTCCTTCCCCAGCCCAAAAGGTTCCTTCTGTGCATTCATATTCCCAGAACAACAACTGCCTTCTTGTATTCCATAAATCAAAAAAAACCTCATAAAACAAGGCACTGCAATTGCACATTCCACATAATGGTCCAGAAATAAATTAGGCAATAAATATCAAATAATATATCCCCATCAGCAGTGAAAACCTACTCCTTGGATAATCAGAAGGGAAGATGCCTTCCAGCAGCTTATGTCTGGCAGCACGAAACAGGTAAAACAATACAGAGCTRTAATAAATCTTTTATCACKTTTTCTGCTGAAGAATATAGCAATTGTCCTGGGTAATGGCTTCCCTGAGCCCTGTATCCATCAGCCCTGATGCAGTTGGTGTCAAAGGCAGGGGATCAGAGCAAGAGCCACTCATCAAAAACAGGCAGAGTTTTTCCTTCTRTGATATTTGGTGCCGACCATCACTTACAGCCAACACATTTCTGAGAAGCTCAGGGCACTCATTTCACCCTGCCATCAAACTCCCTGACCCCACAGACACTCAGTGGCCACGTGACAAAAAATCAGTGGTGATTTCAGCAAAGTTTATTTTGTTCTGCACAGGTGGCAGCAGATGGGGAAGGACCCTAGGCAAGGTTTGGWTCTTCTCAAAAARACATGGGTCACTGTTATGGATYTATTTTATGAAAAATCTTTTWGCTAAGATTTTTCTCCTAAGAAGCTGAGAAGCTTCAAAAAATGTAAACAGTAATTATCTGCTGCTGTGGAATGCAACAGGTGCATCTTTGATTAGTCTCATGTGGTTGTTTTTAATTAATGGCCAATCACAGTCCAGCTGTCTCAGACTCTCTGGTCAGTCACAAGATTTTATTATAATTCCTTTCTATTCCTTTCAAGCCTTCTAATGAAATCCTTCTTCTATTTTTTTAGTGTAGATTTAATATATCATTTTCTTTTAATATAATATATATCATAAAATAATAAATCAACCTTCTGAAACATGAAGTCAAGATTCTCATCTCTTCCCATGTCAGTTACCTGCAAATTCCACATTTGGTGACCCCGAGTGAAACACATTACCACAGGTCACATCCTTTAGAGACTGATCCCAGAGAGTTTTTCATCTAAAGCAGAAAACTTGAAGGCTTGGTCACCCTTCACTGAGGACACAGCAGAATCAACCTGTTTTAGGTTTTTAACCCCTAAATTTAGGGTTTTAACCCTTAAATACACTGAGGACACAGCAGAATCCTAAATACACCACAAGCACAGGGGGACTGGCGTGCAATTCTCAGAGGCTGCTCAGAAAACCACAAAATCTTTGTATTTTCATCCCAAACCCAGGGAGCAGCCCCAGTGGCAGAGCCATCCCTCCCCAGGAGCTCAGCTGTAGCTCTTACCTTCCCGAAATCCCGCACATCAAAGAGGTCAAAGGGATCAAAGAGGTCGCTGTTCCTTAACCCAAATTTGTCGTGGCACACCTTCAGGAAGGTCCGGATGTTCTTCAAACACAGAAACTGGGGGAGAAAAAGGAGAAYAGGAGGGGGAAATGAGTGAGACAGGCACAAATTACAACTGAGATTTCCTGAGTTAAACGCAAGACAAGCGAGCGGGTGTTGGGGAAGATGAAACAGGAAAGCCTTATAAATATGATTGCCTGGCAAAAGATTTGGAGAATATAGAAACTATAAGCAAGACTGAAATGAAAGCAAGCTTTGAGATCCCTTAGTTACTGAACAACAGGAAAACAATGGTGTGGCCAGCTGAAGGTAATCCCCTTTTGATGGAACAATTCCCTCTGCCTGCAGACAGGTCCAAAGGTCAGAACAGACCCTACAGCTTGGCAGAAGGGGCCCAAAGAGGAGTTTTTAGGGTTTCCAAAGAGTAGTTTTTAGGCTTAGCAGATGGAGCCCAAAGAGGAGTTTTTAGGGTTTAAAATGTAACGCAGCACAGTAATGTAATGATTCTCTTATAAGCTGTATGTAAATGTTGTAGGATTTGTATCTTGTACTAGATTGGTTAGTGAAAATTAGAATATTCAACACAGAAGAAGATTTATTGTATTGTAACAGGAACTTCGCTCTTTCCCTCTTCTGGTTTTTGAACAGTTTTTTTTAGCTTTTTAGGACTACTGTTGACAGGAGTCAAACGTGCTCTTCTAGCCTCCCTGGTGACATTGAAATGTGTAAAGGGCTGCAGGCACCTTTAATTCTTTGCTCTCTCACTCTCTCTCATCCTTTTTACCACGGTCTTGCCTTCTCTCTCTTTACCACTCTCTTTACCTCTCTCTCTCTCTCTTTTGGGCCTGCTCCAGCTGTGGCTGGCAGCTCCCAGCAGGGCCCTGCACTTGGCCCTTMGCAATAAACCCCAAGTTCCAAGCCCTGGCCTCAGAGATCTCTCATCTCTCTCTGTCCCAACCATCCTACCCCTTGTTSCTCCTACAAGCAGGGAGTGAGAAGCTGGCCCTGCAAGGCCAGGCAGGAGTTTATTTGGATTATCCCCAGCTGTTTCTGAGGATGTCAGACTCTGGTGCCCTGCGAGGGCTCCTGTGTTCTCAGCTGCACTCCAGGAACACAAGGCCCCTCTGAAAAATAACAACTTTCTCCCAAGGTAACGCTGCAGAACTCAAGAACTCAAGGCYGGACGTTTCCCTTTCAAGGTCGAAGGCAAATGTAAATTACAGCTGATGTTGCACAGAASCCCAGTGTTGAACATTTAACCATTTCCAACACGATCCCATCTGGCTCCCTACAGAAGGGACACATGTTACAGCAACAGGACAAGGGAAATGGCTTTAAACTGGCWGAGGGCAGGATTAAATGGATATTGGGAAAGAATTRTTCCCTGTGAGGGTGGGGAGGCCCTGCACAGAYAAGRTGTYGCTGCTCCATCCCTYGAAGTGTCCAAGGCCAGGTTGGATGGGGCTTGGAACAACCTGGGATAGAGGAAGGTGTCCCTYCCCAGTCTGGATGATCTACAATATCCCTTCCAAACCTTTGGTTATCCAGCAAGGTTGACTGGCAGAGCAACATCAAGTTTCTCTTTAAAAAAATCCCTTCTTTACAGCAATAAAAGGTTATTTATCAAAAATTATCAGGGATTCTGAGGCCTGAGGACTCCAAATGGCCTTGCTCCTGGCAGCACGGGGYCTTAAGAAGAGAAAAATAAAAATCTGCTTCATTTTTCCAGCTGCATCACCWACATCCTTCATCTGCTGAGCCAGCCAATTAACTTCCCTTCTTTTTACACCCTCACTGCAAAATACCTTCAATTTATGGCTGTKTCTTCAGGCAACTCTTRACTTTTCCAGCAAATTCCTCACAGYTACCTAACAAACAGGTTAGAATCCTGAGGAAATCAATCCATCAAGGGGGTGAATCACCCCCATGTGATCAACAGGCAGAGGAGCCAAGCTGCCTTTGGGTGGATTCCTCCTGCTTTTGTGACATGGCACAATCCCCGAGCTGCCATCAAACACACACRGCTTGCAAACTTCACCCGGGGTTCYAAGCAAAAGAAAATAGCTTAATTTTCTTTTAATTAAAAGAATCAAAGCACAGTCTTTGGGGCCATCTCCACAGACGTGGCCGTGGTGCAGCTCGTTAGCGCTGCTTTGGGGATTAGACACGAGGGTTTCCAGCCTGGATTAGCAAAACCACCTCATTAACAGCAGGCTGCTTCACCTACACAAAGCAAGAATTCACCTTTTACCCCTCTGCCCCTCCAGCAGAGCTCCCCCAGCACGGGGGGCACAGGACAGTCCCATCACAGCAGAGCCTTCTCATCAGACAAGCACGTGCCAGAGGCAGGAATTGAAAACAAATCTGGTTTTCTGGGGCATTCCTCTATCTCACATAAACACTGCAGTAAATATAAGTGTCTAGACTGGGAGGTTTTTGGTTGTTTTTTCTTTTTTTTTTTTTTTTTGGAATTGCTTTACAGGCTCTCTTGCTGACACTGGTTATTTCACAACTTTATCTCTGCAAGAATTTGCACCCCAGGCTGCGTGTGCTAGCTGCACTGCAGTCCCATTGATTCCAAAGTTCCAGCGTGTGCTTATTTTAAATCCTTTTAAGCCTCCAATTTTGAAAGTTAATGGCACAGGGTGCAGCCACAATTACACACAGCAAGATGCAAACCTCCTCTGCAGAACGCAAGAACCGCCCTGCCCTTCTGCAGCATTCCTCCTCCCCTGCTCATCCCAGCTGGGCAGCACCAAATCCAAATCACAGAATGGTTTGGGATGTTCAGGATTATCCATTTCCACCCCCTGCCATGGACAGGGACATTCCACCATCCAGTTTGCTCCAAGCCTGGCCTTGGGCACTGCCAGGATGGGGCAGCCACAGCTGCTCTAGGAATCTGTGCCAGTGAAGGAAACAAAGACCAAAAAGTGATGTTCCTCACCCCAATTCAGAGGTGTGAAATCCCCTCACCACAGCTGGTAAATAAAAAAAAAAAAAAAAAGAAGGAGGAAGGCACTGCCAGAGTGGCAGCTCCCAGGTGACATCAGCAAAGAGCCACCAACTACAGCCAGGCCCTGACAAACATGGAGGAAAAGCCCTTCATCTATTCAAAGAGCTGCTGGAAAAAGGCCTGGTGTAAACACACAAACACAATTAACCAATTTATTAAGGAGTGGCAGCAGAGCAAGGCCACCAACAGGACAGCCACCACTGGGGATGACAACTGCAGGTGGGTTTCACCCTCACTCTTGGAGCAGCCAGAAGGTCCAGGTGGGGACACCCAGCGTGGGTGTTTTGGTGGCACAGTTCCCTCCTGGCCCTTCTCACTGTGGCCAATCTGAAAGTGGCACTTGTGCTTTTGATTTTCATTGGCGTTTCGAGGTCGCTGCTGATGGAAGATGATGAATTCTTGGCTCAGGACTGTTACTCGACAAGCCAACAGGTTAAAAATTAGCTCCCATTTAACATGGGCTGTGCGAGGCCATTTTATTCACCAGTCAATCACACCTTTGGACAAGCAAACATTCCACAGGAAGAGAAAAAGAAATCATGTTCTCCATGGGCTCATTCAGCACCTGTCAGGCCCAAAATCAGCGCTGTCATTTATCTGCTTTGAGTGAGGCTGGAGCTGAGCAGGGTCCCTGAGAACAAGGGAAGCACCAACATCACAAAATCCCCAAATCTACCACCCTCCTGTGCATCCCAAAACAGCCTTGAAACCACCAGCCATGGCTCATGGGCACAGAGCTGAAGAGCACACAGAATTCATGGCCACCAAACATTCCATGGCCACCAACATTTCCTTGGCTGGGGAGAACATCCTGGGCACTGCAAAGCCATCAGAGAGGGAAGAGGGACTGGAACAGGGGTGGATTGTGAAAAACAGAGCAAAGAAACTCGTTGGTGGAAACAAAACACCTTGAAGGCTGATAAATGGGATAAGTGTGGTTCCAGCCTGTTGTAAGAACCAGCAACTAGAGAGAGGCAGCAAAGGGCCCACACCTGCACTCACCCAGTTTCAGAAGAGCTCTGCTTATTTTAAACCACTCTGCAGAGTCCATAATGTGAATAAACTGCTCTGAACTCCCACTGGAAGCCCTTGGCCACCCTCTACACAATGGGGTGGCAACAGCACCAAATGCTGGGACACAAATGGAGCATCCTCAGCAGCTTCTGGGGATGTTCTGTTAAAAGAAGGTTTTTCATGATTTCCTCTTCTTTTAGCGGATTTCAATGAGTTTTAGAGAGACTCCTCAGATGATCACAGGGCATACAAGGATTGTGCTGCCAGTTTTTGTGCACAAAACTCAAGAAATTGCACTGGAGGTGCCTTCAGGGGAGGTCAAAAAAGGGGTAATTTGGTATTTGAGTAACTCCACTTTGCAACTGGGATCTCAGCAGGGACATGCCCAAAGCCAACCCCAGGGCAGGTCAGATGTTTCTCTGCAATTGGAACTCCAGCCCTGGGTGTAAGAGGGACTCTTGGGGAGAGATGTGGTGGGTGACTCTTCCTCACAGCCCACACTTCAGGCCCCTGCTGCAGTCCCAAAGGAACTGGGCAGCCGTGGCACTGCACTGCAAAGACCAGGAGCCATTTCCAATGCAAATTCACCAGAGAAGAGAAAACTACTACAGGGTGGGCTGGAAACGCATCCCAGCCCTAAAGGCTTGAAGCCACACATGCACCCACCAAAACTGCTTTGTTGATGGAAAAACACAACATTGTTGTTAGAAAAGACCTCTAAGATCGAGTCCAACCATCACTGCCAGCCCTCACTAAGGTGGCTTGTCCTAAATGCATGTCCCTAAATGGCAACATCCATATCCCATTAAATCCCACAGGGATGGGGACTCTGTCACTGTCTCAGCCTGGTGTTGGCAGAGACAGACAAAAAGCTGGAGAATGCAAGCAGCAATCTCTCAACAACCAAGAGAAAATCCCAGGTGGGGTCTGGAGGAGCATCAGAGCAGCCCCTGCTTCTCACAACACAGAGCTTGGGAATCTCTGAGAGACTCCTAAAAAATGCCATAAAAACCAAGGAAAAGGAAGAAATGAGGAGGATGGTTTTGCCTGAGAGGGCAGGAACATGCACAGCTCAAAGAAGCATTTGGGAAGGGGCCTTTAGGAGAGGGTTTAGGGGTGTGGGGGGAGCAGCACAATGGACACAGGTGTCTTGGGCAATGTGCCAGGTGCCAAAAGCCTCTGGGGCTTGAAATGGTGTCCTGCAGCATGCAGGAATGCTGAGCTCTGCTGGGGGAGATACCCCATCCTGATGGGTGATGCAAGGGACTTTCTTAGCACTTCCTTGGCTGTAAGGAACTTCTGCAACATTCACTTCGGATGTGAGTAAGTATCCCGAGACCCATTGGGAGCCGGACCCCTCGGGGGCTCAGAGACCTGGCATGATGCCCCGGAACGACTTCGGGGTTGGAAACTTTGATCTGCAGGTGAATTTGCAGTTTGGTATGAGACTGGAAGAGCGCACGGGTTCAAGTGGTGTTTTTATAAGGTGTGCAAGGGTGAAAATGTAGATTATTAAGGATTTTAGTAATTAAGGTAATGGAGACAAAGATGGAGGGAACAGGGGTGTCTCGTTTCTTCTTTCTTCTTTTGTTCCAATCCTTCTGATTGTGATGTTTTGGCACTGGGGATTAGTCGCTGGGATGGAGGTGCACTGTTAACAATGGGTGATAGACATTGGAAAATTAAAAGTAATATGTTATACGTAATATTGTAGTACCAAAGGACGCGAGCCCTGTGGGAGGCGAGAGAGCGATTGTGGCTGCCGTGGGACAGACTCTGTCTGGCAGAGAGAAAATTTTTATTAGATAGATAAAATAAACCCTTGAGAGAGAAATGAGAGCCTGACTCCTTTTAAGCGCCGGGCTGGGAAAAGAGACTTTCGAAACTTTTCTCGGGTATCTGACTGCTTAAGAGTCCGACAGCTGGCCCTGATGTCAGATTTCTCTCTTATCTCACTGCGGGCAAGAAGTGAGTGAGTCTCAAGCAGGGAGCTGGGAGCATCTGCTGATCACAGGATCTGCCAAATGGGCCAGGGAGGCTGGCTCCCTGAGAAAAACATCAATTGGCCGGGAAAACAGGGTGGCCAGGCCCAACTCTGCAAAGAGAGCCAAAGGATGCACCTTTGAGCATCAGGGAGTTGTCCTGTGCTACTCATCAAGATCTCCACTGGCTTTCCCCAACATCAGGAATGGAGAGAAAGTCCAAGGGATCCAGTGGGAATGCAGGGCTGCAGCCATCACAGCGGAGTGGGTTGAGACTGGCTGGTCTTTAAGGTCTCCGCTTCAAACCAACCATTTCTCCTATAAAGCTGAAAAATCACACCTTCATGTCCCTCGCCCCAAACGGCTCTGCCAATCCAGCTCCCTCCATCACAAGGCTGCCATGGACAGTTTTGGGACCAGAATTGAGTCAAAAAGGCACCGTGGAGCTTGGATTCCACCCCCTAGAATAATTCCCATGAGCTTTGTTCCTGCTGGCTTTTTGGCTTCCTCCCCAGTTCGCCCATTGTCCTCTGGTGCAGAGGCAGCACAAAACTCTCTGGCGAGAATTCCCCAACGCATTTGGATTCAAGTCAGAGCTCATAATTACTTCAGATGGACAGCTTAAATTTCAGGTTGTTGGACAGCAAGATTTATCTATTGAGAAGTGGAGGAATGAAATTATTTCTCTAACAGTTTAGCACATTATTTCCCTCCCCTTTGCTTTCAAAGCCATTCCATTGCTGAGTGCCTCAGGGCCTGGCAAATCACTTAGGGAGGCTGATTAATGACCTGAATACTGAATGAGGGCTGACCTCTCCACAGCTTCTCCTTCTCACATCCCTCACCAAGCACCATTTAATCCCTAGAAAGCACCTGAGGGAAAGCAACCATGGCTTTTAAGCCAACCCAACCCATAGCAGGGCAACTGGGAGGATAACTGGGGGAAAGCAAGAAAAGGGAGGAAATATCACGCCAGAGCTCAGGGGGGATTGAAAAAGTTCCTGCAAGCAAAACTCACCAGAGCTTCCACCTTGCCCAAAAAAGAAGCCACAGAAGGGTCCAGCAAGCAGGCAGGAGAGGCTGCCAAGCCCTGCTCTGGTCCTTGCTCATACCTCAAACCTCACTCAAAGGGACAAATGACCGCCTCCCAGTCACCCCTCAGGAATTTCCCACCATGGCTCTCAAAAGGAAAGGTCTCTCAGTTAACAATATAAAACCCATTAAATGAAACCAGAATATACGTGGAATTGTGTGAAAAAATAATTAAAACCTACAAAATAAAAGTAAAAAAAAAAAAAAACAAAAAGAGATATGGAGTAACCTGTTAAATACCCAGAGGTCCAAACCTCAGCCCAGAGGGGGCAGCTGTCACCTGAAAGCCCAGGCCTCCAAGAGCTGATCCTTTTTTATCCCAAGGAAAGTTCTCCTGACTCTGAAACTCCCATGAAGATTGCCAGGCGTCATTTCCCCCATTATACATGGGAAAAAAAAAAAGGAAAAGCAAAAAGAAGGCTGTAAGTGTGGCTAAAAACCCCCCAGTCACTCCACAGGAATTCCCATCATGGGCTCTCAAAGGGAAGAGGTCTCTCAGTTAACAATATAAAACCCATTAAATGGAAACCAGAGTATATACTGGAATTGTGAAAAAATAATTAAAAACTCAAAATAAAAGTAAAAAAAAACCAACAGAGAATATGGAGCAACCTGTTAAATACCCAGAGGCAGAGGACACTCAGAGGGGCAATGCTGTCACCGCTGCAACCAGGCCTCCAAGAGCTAATCCTATTTTATCCAAGGAAGTTCTCCTGACTCCTGAACTCCCATGAAGATTTGCCAGGCTCATTTCCCCATTACACTGGGGAAAAAAGGAAAAGCAAAAAGAAGGCTGTAAGTGTGGCTAAAACCCCCCATCCATGAGGCAGCTGAGGATGGATAACTCAGGATAATAACTCAGGGCTGGAGGAGGACAAGGCTCTGAGTGACATGGGATGTCCCAGGCAAGCCCATGATGTTGATGTGTCCCAGAAGTGAACTCCCACCAGACACTGATGGCCTCCCCAAACCAGCCCCTCCTTGTGACAGGGGAGGGCTCTAGAGAGGCAGGAGGCAGCAGATCCCACATTCCCAGGGGAACGCCGGGCTCCGTCCGTCTGTCCATCCACGATCTCCCCACGGCACTCAGGGGCTCTAAATGAGAGGAAGGAAGCTGCAACTTCCCGAAGAGAAAACGCTGGAGCTGCCACTGCTGACAGTACTTCCCTCCTTTGTGGAGCCCCCCCGGGCCTGCAGGGGCTGGGAAAGGCAGAATAATTAAGGTTTTAGGGCTTTAATTGCAGTGCCTGCAATGGCACGGTGCTCACAAGGGCTGAAATTGCCCCAGCCACCCCAAATCCAGTGGGTCCAACAGGTTCAGCACTGGTGCAACCCCCCCCCAGGCACAGAAATGAGGTTTGTGTCACCCAAACCCTTCCCAATGGGGCTCTGGAAAACACCAATCAAATCCCTGTGCTGCTGATTGTWCTCTAGAAATGATCTTTTAGGATATCTCTAAGAGACCTGAKGAGCCAATCCCAGGATTAACAAAGAYTTTRTGGCAAKASCAGGTGGGCAAAATGGATCTTTTAGGATTTCTCRAYGAGARCTGAAGAGCCAATCCCAGGAATAACAAAGAATTTCTGGCAAAAGCAGGTGGGCAAAATGGATCTTTTAGGATTTCTCCAAGAGACCTGAAGAGCCAATCCCAGYAWTAACAAAGAYTTTRTGGCAAKASCAGGTYGGCAAAATGGATCTTTTAGGATATCTCTAGGAGATCTGAAGAGCCAATCCCAGGAATAACAAAGAATTTCTGGCAAAAGCAGGTGGGCACAGCCCTTCTCTGACAGCCCTGATGCCCAGCAGCTCCTGGGGAATGGATGGCAAGGCAGGGAGAGAGGCTTTGCACCCCTGAGTGTGGGCAGGCCACCAAGGATCATGCAGAGGAGAAACCCAGAAACTTCCAGGGTTCATCATTTGCACCAGCAAATCCATCCAAGGTGGTTCTTTTGGGGCTTTCTCCCAAAATCCAGGAATTTCAGAGTGCTGCATGCCAGATCTGGGTGTCTCCACAGCACACTGACAAATCCAGGCTGGGCTTTCCTGAGCAGTTAAATCTGAGGCTGCAGAAAGCAGTGAAATCTGGGGCTGCAGAAAGCCTGGGAGCAGCAGGGCTCAGAGGCATTGCTCAACCTGCCCACATGTGGCATCCTGAATGAAGAGTTCCCTTCCACACTGCTCAAACCCAGCCTCTTTCTCTTATTGCTGGAGGGAACATAGCTCTATCAGAGGAACTCAGTTAAAAAAAAGGGGGGAAAAAGAAAAAAAATAATAATAAAAAAGAGATGTCTTAGCTCATAGTATTGCTGTGATTCCCAACCTCACCCAGGATCACACTTTACCCCGAAAACACAACCACAGATAAGAGATGGGACATGTGAAAAACAAACCCTGCTGGGAGCTGATGGAGAAATGAGATAACTCCATGCGTGGGAAGGCTCCTGCAGAGAAAACTCCAAACATTTGGGCCAACCCAAAGCTCTGAGAGAGGACTTGACCTGAACCGCGACAATCGAATTACAACAGAGCACTTGAGGAAAGGCAGGGATTGCGTAGGCCCAGCTGGAGTGACACTGCAGGGCTGCTCTTCCAGGGAGCTTTCCAGGCAGGCATTGCCCTCCTGCTCCTCAGGCTGGCCCAGGGAATGGGACCCTGATGGACTCTGCACAGGGCAGGGATGAGAAAAGCTCTGGTGCAGCTCTCAGATGAGTCAAGAGCAGCCATGGCAGCAAATGGGGCCTTGTCACGTCAAGCGCTGGGTGCAGCCTGCAAGCCTGGGCTCATGCAAGGCATTCCCACAACTCATTTTTGTCTCTTTAAAACCAAGCTGCCCTGAAAAAATGGCAAAGAGCCAAGCTCTGAAAGTTCTGTGAGCCACAGGGTGGGATTGGAGGGTGTCTGCAGCAAGGGACTGCAGTGTCATTCGTGCAAAATTGTCAAAACAGACAAATAAATAATAATCAAACATGCAAGCTGAATTAAAAATCTTTATATATCAGTTATAGAGGAGTCCCATATGAGTAGATTTTAAATATTCATTGATATCTGGAAGGTCCCAGCCCATGGCTCCAACGAGCTTTATGGTCCCTTCCATAAAATCTGTGATTTTATAATCCCCAAACACCCCTGAGCTAAGATTAGCCAGAGGAACAAAATCATTTCAGGGGCCTCACTGCGGACTCTGCCTTCTTAAAGCATCTCAAGAAATCTGATTTTACAAATTCTGCCATCAGACCAACAGCATGCAATCTTCCAACATCCAAAAGGCTTTTCTGGGAAGAGCTTGTATGGCTGCCATGGCATTATTCATCCATGGTGGGGAAAATTCAATTTTTCTGCACACAGTCATGCTGTGGGGTGACTCCTTTCCAATTAGCCTCACTTCACTCCCACAAAGCCTCCAAAATTACAGCCAAATGTGGTGTTTTCCTCGGTGCAAGGAGTGCCAGGGTACCTGCCAGGAGGCAGAACAAACAAACTCCTGCCACATTCATCCCACAGAGCCCAAGCAGAGCATCACCCACAGGGAAATCACCCCTGCAAAGCAAACTCTCAGCCAAGAAAAACATTCATAACTCACAGCTTTTACCTTTGAAATGGGTGATGGAAGAAATAAAAGCCTGGAAAAACTG
>NDFG01000078.1:1200366-1218164 GCA_002167245.1 Sporophila hypoxantha
GGCAAAATGGATCTTTTAGGATATCTCTAGGAGATCTGAAGAGCCAATCCCAGGAATAACAAAGAATTTCTGGCAAAAGCAGGTGGGCACAGCCCTTCTCTGACAGCCCTGATGCCCAGCAGCTCCTGGGGAATGGATGGCAAGGCAGGGAGAGAGGCTTTGCACCCCTGAGTGTGGGCAGGCCACCAAGGATCATGCAGAGGAGAAACCCAGAAACTTCCAGGGTTCATCATTTGCACCAGCAAATCCATCCAAGGTGGTTCTTTTGGGGCTTTCTCCCAAAATCCAGGAATTTCAGAGTGCTGCATGCCAGATCTGGGTGTCTCCACAGCACACTGACAAATCCAGGCTGGGCTTTCCTGAGCAGTTAAATCTGAGGCTGCAGAAAGCAGTGAAATCTGGGGCTGCAGAAAGCCTGGGAGCAGCAGGGCTCAGAGGCATTGCTCAACCTGCCCACATGTGGCATCCTGAATGAAGAGTTCCCTTCCACACTGCTCAAACCCAGCCTCTTTCTCTTATTGCTGGAGGGAACATAGCTCTATCAGAGGAACTCAGTTAAAAAAAAGGGGGGAAAAAGAAAAAAAATAATAATAAAAAAGAGATGTCTTAGCTCATAGTATTGCTGTGATTCCCAACCTCACCCAGGATCACACTTTACCCCGAAAACACAACCACAGATAAGAGATGGGACATGTGAAAAACAAACCCTGCTGGGAGCTGATGGAGAAATGAGATAACTCCATGCGTGGGAAGGCTCCTGCAGAGAAAACTCCAAACATTTGGGCCAACCCAAAGCTCTGAGAGAGGACTTGACCTGAACCGCGACAATCGAATTACAACAGAGCACTTGAGGAAAGGCAGGGATTGCGTAGGCCCAGCTGGAGTGACACTGCAGGGCTGCTCTTCCAGGGAGCTTTCCAGGCAGGCATTGCCCTCCTGCTCCTCAGGCTGGCCCAGGGAATGGGACCCTGATGGACTCTGCACAGGGCAGGGATGAGAAAAGCTCTGGTGCAGCTCTCAGATGAGTCAAGAGCAGCCATGGCAGCAAATGGGGCCTTGTCACGTCAAGCGCTGGGTGCAGCCTGCAAGCCTGGGCTCATGCAAGGCATTCCCACAACTCATTTTTGTCTCTTTAAAACCAAGCTGCCCTGAAAAAATGGCAAAGAGCCAAGCTCTGAAAGTTCTGTGAGCCACAGGGTGGGATTGGAGGGTGTCTGCAGCAAGGGACTGCAGTGTCATTCGTGCAAAATTGTCAAAACAGACAAATAAATAATAATCAAACATGCAAGCTGAATTAAAAATCTTTATATATCAGTTATAGAGGAGTCCCATATGAGTAGATTTTAAATATTCATTGATATCTGGAAGGTCCCAGCCCATGGCTCCAACGAGCTTTATGGTCCCTTCCATAAAATCTGTGATTTTATAATCCCCAAACACCCCTGAGCTAAGATTAGCCAGAGGAACAAAATCATTTCAGGGGCCTCACTGCGGACTCTGCCTTCTTAAAGCATCTCAAGAAATCTGATTTTACAAATTCTGCCATCAGACCAACAGCATGCAATCTTCCAACATCCAAAAGGCTTTTCTGGGAAGAGCTTGTATGGCTGCCATGGCATTATTCATCCATGGTGGGGAAAATTCAATTTTTCTGCACACAGTCATGCTGTGGGGTGACTCCTTTCCAATTAGCCTCACTTCACTCCCACAAAGCCTCCAAAATTACAGCCAAATGTGGTGTTTTCCTCGGTGCAAGGAGTGCCAGGGTACCTGCCAGGAGGCAGAACAAACAAACTCCTGCCACATTCATCCCACAGAGCCCAAGCAGAGCATCACCCACAGGGAAATCACCCCTGCAAAGCAAACTCTCAGCCAAGAAAAACATTCATAACTCACAGCTTTTACCTTTGAAATGGGTGATGGAAGAAATAAAAGCCTGGAAAAACTGTTGTGGTGTGTCACTGTCAGATTTTTCTGAAAAATCCCTTTGCCAGGATTTCTCCTCCTGAGAAGCTTCACAATATTTATCTCCTTTGCTTCTCCTGTGTTTTGCTGCTCTGGAATGGGGTGGGAGATTGTTTATCCAACAGGTGGTTGGATCATTCAAGGTTTGATTGGTTTCATGTGAATTGTTTTTACTTAATGACCAATCACCATCAGCTGTGGCAGGACTCTGGAAGGAGTCAAGAGTTATGATTATCATTCTTTGTAACCTCCTGTCTGTACCCTTTCTCTACTCTTTAGTATAGTTTTAGTATAGCATAATTAGAATAGAATAGAATAGAATAGAATAGAATAGAATAGAATAGAATAGAATAGAATAGAATAGAATAGAATAGAATAGAATAGAATATCTAATACCATATCATATATAATTAATATAATATCATATAATTAATATAGTATAATTAATTAATATAATTAATACAATACAATGTAATGTAATATAATATAATATAATATAATATAATATAATATAATATAATATAATATAATATAATATAATATAATATAATATAATATAATATATAATTAATATAGTATAATTAATATAATATATGTAATTAATACAATATAATATCATATATCAGTAACATATAAATATCATATAATAAATATAATTAATATTTATATTCTTGATATATTACATTATTTATTATTATATAATATTATTCATATTATAATATTATAAATCATATCATAATAAATTAGCCCTCTAAGAACARAGAGCCAGACTCATCAATTCCTCCTRCATCCTGGGGATCTCAGTAAATCCCACYGTGCTGAGATTTGCAGAGCTTTGTGCACCAGACAAGACCTGGAGGGGAGAGCTCAGCTCCCAGATCAGCAGAGCAGATGGGAACAGCCCACCCTTGGTGACACCAGGGCTGGGTGACACCTCCTGGGCTGCCAGGCACCCCCAGGGCCCTGCTGAAAACCAGGCCAGTGGGTCTGGAGAGAAACAGCCCCCAAAATGTCACCCCAGGGGCCGGGATGGCATTTTTAGAAGCAGACAACAAATTCTCAGAACATTTCACTTAATGGCACCAGGTAATGATGCTGAAAGACACCCCCCAGCTCCTGCCTAGAGAAGGAATTAAAACCACAACACTCCTCGCATTCTGGAGAGCTGCTGCAGACCTGCACACGAAATCAAGCTGCATTCTCACAAGACTGAGCCCCAAATGTGCTTTGGAGCAGGTCCCTGGATGCTGGTGGCTGCACAGCAGGGCTCTGTGCTGCCAGCAGCTCCTCAGGGCAGAGCTGAGCCTGGCTCCAGCAGCTTCACCTTCCTCGCCTCCAAAAAGCAAAAGGCTGGAAATGGATAATCCTGAACATCCCAGACCATTCTGTGATTGGGATTTGGTGCTGCCCAGGCTGGGATGAGCAGGGGAGGGAGGGAATGCTGCAGAAGGGGTGGAAATGGATAATCCTGAGCATCCCAAACCATTCTGTGATTGGGATTTGGTGCTGCCCAGCCTGGGATGAGCAGGGGAGGGAGGGAATGCTGCAGAAGGGCAGGGCGGTTCTGCAGAGGAGGTTTGCACCTTGCTGTGTGTAATTGTGGCTGCACCCTGTGCCATMAACTTTCAAAAGCAGCAGGAATGGGGTCGTGGGGTGCCCCTGGGCCAACCGACCTGTGCTCTGCTCCTCCAACATGAGCAGCTCTCCTATAGCACAGACCCTGCTGGGCAGGGAGCAGCCACTGCCCASAGCTGGGTGATGGGGAGAGCTGAGCACTGAATTTCTGAATTTCCAGCTCTGGGCAGCTGCAGGAGCTGAGGCAGAGGCTGGCAGAGCTGGGCAGAGCAGCCTGGGGTGGCTGCCTGTGCCTGGGGACACAGGATGGACAGACAGCCCTGGGGGTCACTCAGGGCTTCTTGCTCTCCTCAGCTTTAAATCATGAATGGTTTTGTGGCATTTCAGAACAGGAAGAGGCAGTGCTGGGAACAGGAAGGGCTTTTGGTCATGCTCACATTTAAASCAAGGCTGGGATGAACCCCCTGCACTGCACCTTCCCCCCAGGAACAGGAAAATATCAGAGTTTGAAATGCTAAAGCACAGCTGGGTACTCAGAACTCCCCTGGCAGCAGGAGAAGCCCCCCATGAGTCTCTGCCAGCTCCAGAAAGCTCCAGAGCACATCCCAAAATCCTATTTGCCCAAATACATCAGCCCCAAACCCATCCCTGTGTCCAYGAAAGGAAAACCCACCCACAAGCACAAACACCCATTTTTCTTTCCACCTAAAGCACTCGTGCTGCCCTGGGCAATTTGCATTCAGGGTATCAGTTCCTCTCCTTGCAGCACTGCAAGGAAATTAATTAACTGAAGAGTWACTGTGAGTATCACAGAGCTTGGGAGGCCGAGACAGGAAATCTGAAGGTTAACCATCATCTCTAATGTAGGCACCAGATAAAAATCAGAATGAACTTTGATCAAGGGGAGGGTGAAGAGGCCACTGGCATTACTGTGATGTTGGTTAGTTGGAGTTTTTTTTTTTTTTTTAAGATTTCATAAGGATTTAAAGGCTGTATCTGTTTATCTGTAAGTATTTCAATAAGCATTTTCAGCCTCATGGAGGAAAGGGAGAGGTTTAATTCCTCACTGGAGAGTATCAAGCGATCATTGCAATCACTGTGACATCATGGTGAAAGGCAGGTGAAGCACAAGTGAGCCGTCACTTCTTGATTCCTGCAACCTATTTGAAGGCAAAACCCTAATTTGAAGGAGCTCCAGAGCTCCAGCAGGGGCAGGGCTGTCCGAAACCAGCCCCAGCAGTGCCCAGCAACAGAACTCCCAGTCATATCCACCCAGCTCACACCACAGGGACATTTACTGTGAGGTTGGCCCTTTGTGCGGTTTCTTTTTTTTTTTTTTTTAAGATTTTAAGATGTTTTAGAGCTGTATTTTTAATTCAATTTTAAGCATTTTCAGCCCTCGGGTGAAGGAAAGGGAGGCGGTTTAATTCCTTACTGAGAGTATCAAGCATCATTGCAATCACTGATGACCATCCAGTGAAAACCAGGTGAAAAAGCACAAGAAGCGTCACTCCTTGATCCTGGCACCTATTTGGTAAGCAAACCATAATTTTGAAGGATGCTCAGAGCCCCAGCAGGGGCAGGGCTGTCCTAAAACCAGCCCCAGCAGTGCCCAGCAACAGCCCAAATTATCCCAACCTCCACCACAGGGACAAAACAGGCAACAACAAAGGAAATCACTTCTCATTTCAAGTTATTTTTTTTGCAAGGGTGTGGAAGGCTGAATGAGAGACGTCCAGCCAGCGCTGAGTCTGGTTCTGGAAGTTCCTAAAAGCATCGAGAGATTTTATACCACCATGAATTAAAAGATTTCTTGCAGTGAGCAGTGCTTAACATTTTGGCCACAGACTCCAAACCTCCCTGGTTTGGGCAAAACCCTGTCCCTGACCTCCCCTGGATTAAAACAAGAGCAGCTTCATTTCTGCCCAATTTATTTCAATCTCTCCTTGAGGATGTGACTATTTTACCTTATCTGGAAGATTTTTTTTCTTCCCCTCCCTTGCCAAGCTCCAGAGGTAAAATRTACTGCCCCAGCAATGCAGAACAGRTCCTGCTCCCCATGATGAAAACAGGCTACAGAAAATTAATCTGCTGGCTACTTAATTTGTAAAGCTGCTTAAAAAGGTCAGGTCCCCAGCTCATAAAAACCACCAGTGAGAACAGATCCCAGCGATTACGGGAAACAAGGCTCTGGATATTTCTATAAATTAATGCTTGGGGAGGATAACAAGATAACAGGACCCTCTAATTTAACACCCACATCCCATTCCTGGCAGCTCCACACACTCATTTATTACAGTAACACATCAGGGGTGCACCCAAAGCTGGCACCTGGGGCTAGAGGGGGTTGGAAATCCTCCCAAAATCCTCCCAAAATGCTTTGATTGAAGTTTCCAGACCTGGCTTCATATTTCTGTAAAGCAAGTCCTCCTTTCTGAGCCAGGCTAACAGGGCTTAAACACACACAAGCAGAGAAATATTTTTATATTTTTTATCCTTTTTTTTCTCTGCTAAAAAAAAAGGAAGAACATTATTTTGTGTTTTGTGAGGGGGGCTATATTTTTTCAAACTAGGCTTTGGTAAATTATTTCATGGGAAGTTGCATGTTGGGGATTAATCACAAATACTTGTGTTATTCTGCACTGATTTAGTCTGTTAAGCAGGAAAACTCCACTGGAAGATCTCCCTGTGAGACAATGGGAAAATCCAGGTTGGCTGTCTGGGAATTCCTGCATGGAATTGGGTCCTGTCAAACCCAGCTATTCCCCAGAACATCATTTCCTCTGGAACAATCTGCTCCAGTGCAAGGTGTCCCTGCCCTGGGGCACTGCATGAGCATCCAGGTCCCTTCCAACCCAAACCAGTCTGGGATTCCATGGATTTAATGAGGAATTTCCCAGCCAGACAGGAGCAGCTCCACCAGACAGTGCACAAGCAAAGCTGGCTGTTAATTGGAATATCTCAACTAAACTCTGGGAGCAGGGTAATTGCATTTGCAGAGCGTTAGGGAAGGTTGGGTTGCTTTTTGCTGTGCCAGGCTAATTAATTTGGTACAATTTGAGGATGCAGATAAGGCCCCAGGGACATGTTGGGCTGGACCATTAATGCTGTGCTTCAGCCAGAGGGGTGAAGAGGGGAACTGGCAGCAGCATCTGATTCCTTCTCAGCAGCTCCAGTGCATCTCCTTCCAAAGCCACCCACTCTGCTGGACTGGGCTGAGAACTGTCTGGACAGGAAAGGACATTTGGAGCTTAATGGGAGAGGATCAATAAGTCTAAACAGGCAGCAGCCCTAAAAAAGCTCACTGACCCACGAATGAAAGTGACTTCATTGACACAGTTAAGACACTATCAACACCCAGTCACAGGCACACTCTTCATTTCCCCTTTTTTTTTCTTTTTTTTTTTTTGTTTCTGGCAGCATCCCTGCTTTAATTTCCTAAGTACCACCCAACTGAAGTTAATTTTTAGTACAGCTGCATGTATGACTTCCTTCTGCTTTAAATTATCCCTTCTCTTAGCAACTGCCTCCACCAACACACACACACACAGAGTGGAACCCAGGGAGGGATTTTTTAACCAGAATTAAGGTGTGAGAACAAGCACCAAGGTTTTTGTCAGACTTATGTACACTCAGCTCTGAGCAGGAGCTATTAAAAGGCCTGGTTTAGGAGCCAGCACAATGCATTTAAAAAGCCATCCAGCAAACATTAAGGCAGGTCTGGCTCCTGTGGAAATGGCTGTGGCCCACATTAGGCTGAGCTGTTAGGAATAAATTGTTCCTCTGCATAATGCAATGGAGACCATGCAAAGAGGGGGAAATGAAGGCTCCACAGTATTTTACAGGGCTATAAACAGCCAGGGAAATAAAACATCTCTCCTAAGGTGTAGCTTCCAATGCAAAAAGCTCTTATTCAAAGCAGYGCTGCCTCCAGCTCCGTGGGGGAAAAGCTCTCCAGCTGCTGAGTGCCTCGGGGAGGGGAGCAAAAATAACATGTCATGTAAAGTCATCGTGGCCTGTCACTTCTGCTCACACTCAGGGAGCYGATGGAGGCTTTTCCTGGAGCACACTCCACCAGGAACAGCATTCCCAGGCCAGGGCTGGGGCAGGGACCAGCATCTGCCTGCTGGAGCTGTGGCAAAGGCTCCAGGGAGGAGAGGCTGAGGGGCCAAGCACTGCTCACATCCCTGGGGATGGGCATTGGAGCCTGCAGGGAACAAAGCTGTTCCACCTTTGGCTTTGGAAAGCACAGGTGGAGCTCCAAAGGGTGCTGGCAGCCCCTGGGGGCTCTTCCCAGATCCCAAATCTCTGWGGGTGTGAGCCCAGAGACAGCTCTGTGAGCCCAGCACTCACACCCCAGCATGTGCTCACTCTTCTGATCCATCACTCCCCAGCCTGTCTCTTATACACATCTAGATGTGTATAAGAGACAGGCACTGAATAATGCAAGGAACATCCTGTAAAAGTGATAGCACAGGTGGAGCTCCAAAGGGTGCTGGCAGCCCCTGGGGGCTCTTCCCAGATCCCAAATCTCTGAGGGTGTGAGCCCAGGGACAGCTCTGTGAGCCCAGCACTCACACTCACACTTCTGCTCCATCACTCGCCAGCTTGGCAGGAAGGACCAAAGGGATTTCATGGAATTTTTAATCCTCCTCCACTCCCAAATGCCTCCTTCCACCCCAGGAAACTTTSTTCACACTGCACTGAATAATGCAAGGAACATCCTGTAAAAGTGATGCAATGATCTGAAACACAACTGCAGTTTTGGTTTTCCAGCTCTCCCCTGGTATGGAGCTGCTGGGGCTCACTCAGACACTCAACTTTTGAACTTTTGTCCCTCCTCCAGCACATGGAACCAGCTCCCAGCTGCTCTGTGCCCAGCAACAAGGGGATCCCAAACTACTGGACAAAAACACCCTCAAATCTTKTAAAGCAAATTTCAAGAGATCAAGGGAGACGCTGTGATTTGCTCCAAAAACTCAGAGAAATCAGCTACAAGGTCCCAGGGTGTTTTCAGCTGGGCACAAATGTGGATGCAGCTATTTGGGGGTTTTTTGGAGGCGTCTTTGATGGGGGGAGTGTGCAAACAAAGTCATTTCAAGCCCAGATAAATCCAACTGGGAAAGGTTCAGCATTCCTCACAGTTCATTCTCCAGGGCAGCTCAATGTCAAGCCCAGCTCTGAATGCTCAGGGAGGAACTCCAGGGTTGCACAACCACCAGGATGGAATCCTCCTTCCCCACCTCCAGGCACATCCCACAACCTGACAGCAGCACCACTCCCAAAATGAGCCCAAATCCRCAGGAAAACAGCAGAGGTGCCCTGGGTCAGGAGAGATGGTCACACAGCACCTCCAAACTRCTGCCTGTGCCTTGGATCCCTTCATCCCTCCACCAGGAGCTCCAGGGTCTCACAGCAGGTCAGTGTGACCCCAAAACTGCTCCTAAACCCTCTGGGAAATGCAGCTCAGCTGCCTTGCAGCCCCTCTGCAGGCTGGGAGGTTTGGGGGTGCCCCTGGGCAGCCTGGAGAAGGCACAGCACCCAGGGAGCTCCAGGGTCTCACAGCAGGTCAGTGTGACCCCAAAACTGCTCCTAAACCCTCTGGGAATTGCAGCTCAGCTGCCTTGCAGCCCCTCTGCAGGCTGGGAGGTRTGGGGGTGCCCCTGGGCAGCCTGGAGAAGGCACAGCACCCAGGGKATGCTGTGGAGGGCACAGACTGTCCCACAGCTCTCCAAACTTCCTGCAGAAAGATCCATGTCCTAAATGTGGGACTCAGCACCAGCCCAGGAGGAGGAGGATGAGGATGAGGGGAGGAAGAATTCACACTTCTGTCCCCTTCCCTTCACACAGCCACACACCAACAGGGACAGCTAGAACCCAGCAATAACCCAGCAGCTGAGCCCTTGCTGACAAAAACAAATTCTGGATTACAAAATCCAGCCCAGCTGTCTCTCCCCAGGCCCCAGCAGGGCAAAGGGACAACAAATCACCCTGGCCAATGGTTCTGCTCAGGCACAACGAGATCTGGGTGCTCTGCATTCCCAGGTTATCTGGATAACCTCTGCCCAGGATCTGTTTGCAAAGGGCCTGGTACCAAGTGGAGCTTGGACRTGGGAATCCATGAGTAACACAAAAATAATCCAAAAAAGCAATGCAAATAGCCCAAAGCAATGCAAAGGGTGACAGGTAAGTGGCTTTTTTGGGCACTCYCATCCAGTGCTGAGGAGAGCCCTAAAGCAGCAGGGTGTGGGAGCAGCCCACAGCTTCTCCCAGCTGCCTTAAACCCACAGAACTGTGAAAATCCAACAGTTGTTTGAGGTTTGTTTTTCCCCCAGAAAAGTTCTGCAGCAGTTMTTCAGGAATAACAATGCCAAAACACCCAGGGATGGGCTTGAGCTCATCACCCCTGGGATTATTGGATATCCTGGGATTCCCGGGAGCACAACACGAGGAGAGCAGGGTGGGAGGCTGAAAATCCKTTTCAGCTCCACACACACTGGAAATGTCAAACCCCAAAGACCTGAGCCAGCCCTGGGTGGGATGAGCAGCCAGTGCCAGGAGGATTTTTGTRCAATTTCTGAGTAAAACCCTCAGTGGGTGGYGGGAGGAGAAGCTCCACACGGATCCCTCAGCACTCCAAGCCTGGCTGCTGACATGCCAGAGACAAACCCAAGCAGTTATTAAAGCACCTGGAGCACAGACAAGTTAAATATCTCTTTTTGGGAGCAGCAGAGGCAGGTAATGACAGCCCTGCTCAGCTGAATAACGGGTTTCTATAGAGCCACAACACTCCTGACAGCCTGGCTGTGTCACAGAGCATCCTCACAGCCTCACACTGCTGGGAGAAGAGCTGTCTCTCAAAAAAAAAAAAAAAAAAAAAGCTGTAAATCAGAGGGGAAAAAAAGGGCAAAACCAAAAACAAACAAACAAACAAACAAAACCAACAAACCCAATAAAAAAAAACCAAACAAAAACCAACCCAAAAAAAGCCCAAAAAACCAAAAAAACCCCTCTAAATCAGAGGGGGGAAAAAAAGCAAAAACAACAAAAAACCCAAAGCAAACAAACACAAAAAAAAACAACAAAAAAAACCCAAAAAAATCCCTTTAAATCAGAGGGAAAACAACAACAACCAAAAAAAACCAACAAAAAAACCCCCAAAAAACCAACAAAAAAAACCGTCTCTACATCAGAGGGAAAAAAACAACAACAACAACAACAACAACAAACCAACCCCTCCCCCAAAAAAACCCAAAGCCAAACTAACAAAAAAAAAAAAATAAAAAACAAACAACCAAAAAAAAAAAAACCAAAAAACACGCCAAACCAAACAAGATTTGAGCAGTTTCCATCTGCTCAGAGAAAAAAGAGATTTTCCTGTGAAGGGACTCTGGAAAATTTGGTGGCTGCAGGGGTTTATTCCTTCCTCTGCCCCAGCTCAGGGGGTTCAGCATCACACACACAGCCACATCTTTGGCAATTCCTCTCTGCCCTCTGGATTTATTGAAGTTTTATTCCACTCCTTTCATTCACATCCAGGTAAATCAGGTGTTTAAGATGTGTTTAAGCACATAAACCAGATAATTCTGTTCACTCAGTGTTGCTGCTGGAGCCCAAAGCTGAACGTGGGTTGGGCTTCAGTTTTAATTTTTGTATTATTCTACGAGGAGGGGAATCCCTCCAGAATCCAGAATCTCACAATCATCACTCTGGGTTTATAAATTTTAAAACCTGAGCATTTTAAATTCGCTTTCAAGTCCGAGAGGCTTCAGAGAACACTTCAATCACCTTCTCCTGCATTTCCCAAAGCAACAAAAGCAATGTTTGTCTGCCTCCTCAAGGAAAGTGTCACATCACAGGATGCCAGGGGAACACCAGGGGAGGAAGAGCCACAGAAATCTTTAACCTCAGTGCAGGATCCTGACCCCTGAGGGGGATGAAGGATGGAGGGGGACCAGCACAGGGAACACATTTGGGAAGTGCCAACACAAACCTGGTGACACAGCAAGGACCAAAGTGCAAGAAAAAGAGACTCTGATGAGGCACAATGAGCAGGGATGCACCCACTGGATCAGGTCACTGAGACACAGAGTTATCCCAGGGATATTGAATATCTCCCACACACAGCCAGGGCTCATCTGGCAGATGAGCCTTCCAAAGGAACCCAAAGCCAGCAAAAAATACTCTTGGCTTGGGGTGAAATGACAAAAAAAGGAGACTGGAGCCTCAAATCACATCAAGAGTCCACAGCACCCAGCCCCAGCCCTTCCACTGCACAGAACAGATTTTGCCCACGCTGCAGAATTACCACAGAACTACGAAAAACTCAATGAGGCTTCATCTTCCATCAATAAATTCATCTTCTTTTTCTATAGAGGCTCTCCCCAGCCCTGGCAGCTGTAACTGCTAATTCCCCTCAGCACTGCATTATTATCACTTGGAACAGATGTTGCAGCCACTCCAAAACCTGGAGTTTACAAAACTATTAACCTAAGCTGGGCTGAGGAGGAGGAACAGCTCAGCCCTGTCCTTTCTGTCCTTCTGCCACTGCCCCCAGCCAGGCTTTGCTCTCCCTTCTCCCAGTCAGCATCCACAGCAATGAGGAATCCCAAGCTACTCGAAAAAAACACCCCCAAATCTTATATTTTAATTATATATTTTATAATATATAATGTAATTTAATGTATTATAATATAATATATATAAGTGATATTCTATATGCTATTCTATTATATAGTTCATATTTTATATATAAATTTATAATAAAATTTTATAAATAAAATAAGTTATTTATATATTTATATATAAAATATATAATATATACTTATCTTAAATATAAATTTAATATATAAAATTATAATTTATATATAAATTATTTATTTTATATATATAACTTATATTTTATAATTCAATTTATTATATGTCATAATGTTATATATTAATATATATTCCATATTCTATATTATGTATATTACATCATATAATTTTATAATATCATTATTTTATAATATGTATATTATTATACTTATTATTATAATTTCTTATAAATCTCAATGAGATCAAGGGAGACGCTGTGATTTGCTCTCAAAAAACTCAGAGAAGCAGCTACAAGGTCCCAGGGGGGTTTTCAAGCTGGGCACAAATGTGGATGCAGCTATTTTGGGTTTTTTGGAGGTGTCCTTTGTATGGGGGAGTGTGCAAACAAAATCATTTCAAGCCCAGATAAATCCAGCTGGGAAAGGTTCAGCATTCCCCATGGAGTTGCTTTCTCCACAGCAGCCCAATGTGGCTCCTGGAGTAATTAATGCCAGAATCTATTTTATGACCTTTGAATAAATTGTTCTTTTCTGAAGGGAAAGCTGTTAAACACGTTAGCAAATATATATTAAGAGGGAAGGGGGTGGGGGGGGAGGATGACAAAAATCTGGAATTAAATCTCTCCTAATTAGAAATGCTTCTTGCAACAACCTGGCTAAAACCCCACTCTCAGGCAGATACTGTAGCTTCATTAAAGCCTCCTCATTACCCTTCCCAGATAACCCAGCTGTCAATACCAGGAAATTCACTTCTAACCTTTGTCACCTCTAAAAGAAAACAAACAAAAAAAATTTTAGGTGTTCTCCATGTGGGGAAGAGCTTGGGGACGTGCACCTGAACAACGCTGAGGGTGGAAAATGCAGCAGGGGAGCAGCAAAGGCTTTTCTGGGCTCTCACCTTCCCCCAAAGGAACAGTTTGGCTGCTCAGCGGTATCTGACCCGATTTCTGCTATCAGGTGGAAGCTCTCAGCAGAGAGCACACTGATTGACAAGCTCCAGGCGGCCAAAGCTGCATGGAGGTGGACAGACAAGTGAGGTGGGACATCCCTGGAAGTGCCCTCCTGCATCAAGTGGGAGCATCCCAAACCCCTGGGGAGCCCAAAATGATGGTGAGAGCCTGAATGAGGGATGGGGACTCCAGGCAGCTCTCCAAAATGCAGCTTATTGCATCCAGAGTTTATCAGACCCAGGCGGTTGGTGTGACAAGAGCTGTGCCCACAGCTGCAGCTTCCAGCTGCAGGCAGCCTGGAGACCTTTGAGTTAGGTTACAATGCAGTTTAACTTTTCTTGGCTCTGATAAGATGTCATCATGATCATATCTTACAAATGCACAAACTTTGCAACTAATACAGCAAATCTATACCTTAGAACTTTTACTCTCAGCCCTATCAATAACTACCATGTAATTACCATACTCATGTTACTGGTTTCCAATTCACTTAAAAGTTAGGTACATTCAGTTTTAGCTAGTACATTTTTAGTTTACCTAGTACATTATTAGTTTAAGCTAGAAGTGTTTTTTCAGTGTTTTCCTCGCAGTGCAGAAATTCTGAGACCTTCTTTCTACTTGCAACGCTTTCTGCCTTGTTGCCTGTGCTGCTCCTCTGCCTTTGTAAAAAAACATCTTCTTGTTTGGGTGGGTTTATCCTTTGCTCTCAGTCCATAAACTCCTCTAACTGACACACTATGACCTTTGCTCTTGGTTATCCAGTGAGACTGGCTCAGCAATTCTTTTTTCTTATCAAAACTTGCTTCATCTTATCCTTCATCAGATTCTACCATTCAAAAATCTTTTCTGCTAAGCCACACACTATCTGGTTGAGAGCTTTCTTGTCAAACTACTCATCTCCCAAAGATGAGGAACGGTTAAAATGAGGTCACAAATCTGTGATCGCAGCCAGAGCAGGCCTGTGAACCTGGAATGGGATCATTCACATCTGGCAAGATCCCAGGTGACACTTTTAACTATTTTCAGAAAGCCCTTAAAACTCACTTTTCAGAATTCTTTGTGCTCTCAGGCAGTCCCCACTCCAAAGATCTACAATGCATTGTAACCGAAAGAAAAGTTTCAAAGGAAAATTTTCTGGTTTATTTTGCTGTTTAAAGCCACAATTCTCCCAAGCTAATGGGTAGGAAAAGCCTTGTCTCTTTTTTCTTTTTTTTTTTCTTTCTTTTTTTGTTTTTGTTTTGTGCTTTCCTGCCTCTCCAAGGCTCACCAGTGACTTCTTGGAAAGATACTCAACATGAGAAAGTGCTTCCCATAACAACAGAAGTGCACACAAAGCCTGCCAGCGCTGGCACATTTCCTGTCCTGGGGCCATGCCACTCAGCTGGGATTTTCCAGGGGTTTCACCACCACTCAGGCCTTAAAGAAATACCTATTTTATTTACATTATAAATATAGCATATTATAAATAATATTAATACTTTATATATATTAGTTTATATATAAATATATTAACATATATATTGATATATTTAATTATTTATATTTATTATATAAATATACACTTTTATATCATATATATTTCTACAAGCGACATATTTAGATTGTATATCTATATACTAAATAAAAATATAAAATATAATTATAAATATAAATATAATTATTTATAAATATATAATAATATATATATATATAATTAAAATATACTATATAAAATTATAAAATAAAAATATTAGAATAGAATAACTATTTATTATATAATAATGATACATAGATATAAAATATATATATATAAATGATATGAGATAATATAATATGATATCGATATAAGTTAGATATATAAAATATAGAGTTATAATAAAAATATATATTTTATATAAATAAGAATATTTTATATAAAAAGTTTTTACATGACCTAAATTATATATATAATGTAGTGTATTTATATATAAAAACATATTTACAACCATCAAGATCTATCTCCCATTCTCACTGCTTCTGCCCAAACCCAACCTCGAGGAGCAAAGGCTCTTGCTGTTGAAAACCTGTATCCTGCACGACCTTGATGGCTCTGCAGAGCATTCCCAGCTCTGCCAACCCCCGGAGCCAAACCCGTTCAATCGTGGAGAGCCAGGAACCCTCCTGCAGGCAGTTCCCGGTGCCAGAGCCTGCCCTGGCTTTCCTGCAAGGCACAAGAGCTGCCACACCTCTGGCAGCAGCACCAGCACTGCCGTGCTCCCAGGCTGGCTGCAACGTTGGTTTTTCCAGGCACGGGTGCCCCAATTTCCATTGGATTCACACAGATAATTCAGTGTTTGTGTGGCTGAAACACAAATCACTCCTCCCTTCCCAGCCACAACTCGTCTGTTCTCCCCTTCATACACCAGATGTTCCATTGAGCTGAAACCACCAGTTGTAAAAACACACCAAAAGAGTCAGTGGCTCCAAAAGGCATTCACTCCCCCTGACTGTCACATTTTCTCGAAAAATCCTCTTTCCAGGATTTCTCCTCCTGGGAAGCTGAATGACTCAGAAAAAAGGAAAACAAGATTATCTCGTTTGCTTCTCCTGTGTTTGCTGCTTTGGAAGTGGTTTTGGAGATTCAGTATTGTTTGATTGGTTCATGTGAATTGTTTAACATTAAATGCGCCAAAAAAATGGCCATCAGGTCAGGCTGTGTTCACAGGACTTCTGAAGGAGTCACAAGTTTTCATTATCATTCTTATGTAACTTCATGTCTGTATCCTTTCTGTATTCTTTAGTGTAGTTTAGTCATAGCATTCATAATAAAATAACATTAAAATATAATATAAAATAAAATTAAATAAAATAGTAATATAGTAAATGTAATATAATATGTAATATAGTATGTAATTTAATATGTAATTTCAATATGGTTTAATAGAATAAATAGAATTTTCAATATAGCCTTCTAAGAACATGGAGTCAGATTCATCATTTCCATCCCTTCTCAGCGCAATCCCACACCCTCCATCAGTGTTTCAGCGCAATCTGCAGAGAAAGAAGCAAATTTCCTCCCTGGGAACCTTTTAACCTTCCCTCCCACGTCACTCATTCCCAAATCCTGGAGGTTTTGCGGGCCAAAGCAAGGCCCGTGTGGGGGCAGGCACAGGGTTTGGTCCTGTGGAGCTGCCAGGGAAGCCCAGAGAGGCACAAAGCCTCCCAACGCTCCACACCCAGGGCAACACTCCATTCACCGAGCACAGCTGGAGAAAGGGGAGAAGGAAAAAAAAAAAGAAAAAAAAAGAGAGAAAAGATAGACAGAAAAAAAGATAGAGAAAAAGAAAAAAAAAAAAAGAAAAAGGAGGAAAGAGATGAGAAACGAAGAAAAAAGGAAACAAAACGCAAGAAATGGGAAGGGGAGGAAAAAGAAAAAAAGAGAAATGAGAAATAAAGGAAAAGAAAAGAAAAGGATAAAAAGGAAAGCAAGAAGAGAAAAAAAGAAATAGGAGGGGGAAGGAGGAGAGGGAAAAAAAGAAAAAAAGGACAGGGAAAGGGAAAAGAGAAATAAAAGAAAAAGTTAAAAAAAGAAGCGGGATTGAGAAGAAAAAGATAGGAGGAAAGAGAGAAAAAAAGGAGGAAATAAAAAAAGAAAAAAAGAAAGAAGAGAAAAAAATAAAGGAACGAAAAAAAAAAGAGAAGAAGAAGAGAAAGAAACGAGAAGAAAAGGGGTATAGATAAGGAATAAGAAGAGAGGATCAATAAGAATAAATAGAGAAAAATACAAACAAAAAACAATGAAAAGAGAAAAAAGGAGAAGGGTGATAAAATAGGAGAAAAAAAAAGAAAAAACGAGAATAAGGAAAATAAAGGGAGAGAACAGGACCAAAAAAAAGGGAAAAAAGAGAAGAAAAAAAAGGAAAAAAAGGGGGGAGAGGTGGGAAAGGAATAAAGGAAAAAAAGAAAAACGACGCAAAAAAGAAAAAGGCCGAAAGGCAAGAGAAGAAGAAGAAGAAGACAGAAAAAAAAAAGAAAAGAAAGAAAAAGGGAAAAAAACAAAAGCATAAAAAAAAGGAAAGAAAAAAGGAAAAAAAAAGAAAAGATGGAGGAAAATAATAAAGAACGCCACCCAGAAAGAAGGATAAAAAAAAAAATAAAGAAGGAAAAAGAAAGAAGCAAATGAAAAAAAAAAAAAAAAGCATAGAAAGATAAAAGAAGAAGGAAATAAGAATAAAGAAGAAGATAAGAAGAAGAAAAAAATAAAAAAAAAAATAAAAAGGGAGAGAAAGAAAAAAAAAAAAAAGGTAATGGGGAGAAAGTGAAAAAAAAGAGGAGAAAAGAGAGAAGAGAAGAAAGAGAAGAAGAAAGAAAAAAGAAGGAAAATAAATAAAAGGAGAAAACAGAGGAAACAAAAGGGAAAAAAGAGACGAAAAAGAAAAGAAAGAAAAAAAAGAAAAAAGACAAAGAAGAAAAGAAAAGAAAAGAAAGGGGAAGAAGGGAAAAAAGCAAAAAAAAGGACAAAAAGACTAATAGA
>NDFG01000078.1:1226043-1249468 GCA_002167245.1 Sporophila hypoxantha
AAAAAAAAAAAAAAAACCAACCCAAAAAAAGCCCAAAAAACCAAAAAAACCCCTCTAAATCAGAGGGGGAAAAAAAAGCAACAACAACAAAAAACCCAAAGCAAACGAACAAACACAAAAAAAACCAACAAAAAAAAACCCAAAAAATCCCTCTAAATCAGAGGGAAAACAACAACAACAACAAAAAAAAACAAAAAAAAAAACCCAAAAAAAACCCCAAAAAACCAACAAAAAAACCCTCTCTAAATCAGAGGGAAAAAGACCAACAACTACAACAAAAAAAAAACCCAAAAGACCCAACCCCCCCCCCCAAAAAAAATCCAAACGAAACCAAAAAAAAACCAAAAAAAACCCAAAAAAAAACAACAAAAAAAACCAAAAAACCCAAATCAAACAAGATTTGAGCAGTTCTCCATCTGCTCAGAGAAAAAGAGATTTTCCTGTGAAGGGACTCTGGAAAATTTGGTGGCTSCAGGGGTTTATTCCTTCCCTCTGCCCCAGCTCAGGGGGTTCAGCATCCCTGCACACACACAGCCACATCTTTGGCAATTCCTCTCTGCCCCTCTGGATTTATTGAAGTTTTATTCCCACTCCTTTCATTCACATCCAGGTAAATCAGGTGTTTAAGATGGTTTAAGCACATAAACCAGATAATTCTGTTCACTCAGTTCTTGCTGCTGGAGCCCAAAGCTGAACGTGGGTTGGCTTCAGTTTAATTTTTGTATTATTCTACGAGGAGGGGAATCCCTCCAGAATCCAGAATCTCACCAATCATCACTCTGGGTTTATAAATTTTAAAACCTGGGCATTTTAAATTCGCTTTCAAGTCCGAGAGGCTTCAGAGAACACTTCAATCACCTTCTCCTGCATTTCCCCAAAGCAACAAAAGCAATGTTTGTCTGCTTTTCCTCAAGGAAAAATTAAAGTGTCACATCACAGGATGCCAGGGYAACACCAGGGGAGGAAGAGCCACAGAAATCTTTAACCTCAGTGCAGGATCCTGACCCCTGAGGGGGATGAAGGATGGAGGGGGACCAGCACAGGGAACACATTTGGGAAGTGCCAACACAAACCTGGTGAGCACAGCAAGGACCAAAGTGCAAGAAAAAGAGACTCTGATGAGCACAATGAGCAGGGATGGCACCCATGGATCAGGTCACTGAAACACAGAGTTACTCCCAGGGATATTGAATATTCCCCACACACAGCCAGGGCTCATCTGGCAGATGGAGCCTTCCAAAGGAACCCAAAGCCAGCAAAAAGTACTCTTGGCTTGGGGTGAAARGACAAAACAAAGGAGACTGGAGCCTCAAATCACATCAGAGTCCCACAGCCCAGCCCCAGCCCTTCCCACTGCACAGAACAGATTTTGCCCACGCTGCCAGAATTACCAGAACTATGAAAACTCAATGAGGCTTCATCTTCCATCAATAAATTCATTTCTTTTTCTATAGAGGCTCTCCCCCAGCCCTGGCAGCTGTATGCTAATTCCCCCTCAGCACTGCATTATTATCACTTGGAACAGATGTTGCAGCCACTCCAAAARCTGGAGGTTACAAAAACTATTAACCTAAGCTGGGCTGAGGAGGAGGAACAGCTCAGCCCTGTCCTTCTGTCCTTCTGCCACTGCCCCCAGCCAGGCTTTGCTCTCCCTCCTCCAGCTTAGCATCCACAGCAATGAGGGAATCCCAAGCTACTCGACAAAAACACCCCCAAATCTTATAATTTTAATTATATATTTTATAATATATAATGTAATTTAATGTATTATAATATAATATATACAAGTTATATTCTATATTCTATTCTATTATATAGTTCATATTTTATATATAAATTTTATATTAAAATTTTATAAATAAAATAAATTATATTTTATATATAAAATATATAAATATATACTTATATATAAATATATAATATATAATAAATATATAAAATTATAATTTATATATAAATTATTTATTTTATATATATTCTATTTTATATTAATTTTATTATATGTTATATATTATATTATATAAATTGTATTCCATATTCTATATTATGTCATATTACATTATATAATTTTATAATATTCTATTATTTTTATACTATTATATTTATATTTATAATTTCTTATTATTTTTATACTATTATATTATTTATAATTTCTTATAAATCTCAAGAGATCAAGGGAGATGTTGTGATTTGCTCCAAAAACTCAGGGAAATCAGCTACAAGGTCCCAGGGGGTTTTCAGCTGGGCKCAAATGTGGATGCAGCTATTTGGGGTTTTTTGGAGGTGTCTTTGATGGGGGGAGTGTGCAAACAAAYTCATTTCAAGCCCAGATAAATCCAGCTGGGAAAGGTTCAGCATTCCCCATGGAGTTGCTTTCTCCACAGCAGCCCAATGTGGCTCCTGGAGTAATTAATGCCAGAATCTATTTATGACCTTTGAATAAATTGTTCTTTTCTGAAGGGAAAGCTGTTAAACACGTTAGCAAATATAATTAAGAGGGGAAGGGGGTGGGGGGGGAGGATGACAAAAATCTGGAATTAAATCTCTCCTAATTAGAAATGCTTCTTGCAACAACCTGGCTAAAACCCCACTCTCAGGCAGATACTGTAGCTTCATTAAAGCCTCCTCATTACCCTTCCCCAGATAACCCAGCTGTCAATACCAGGAAAATTCACTTCTAACCTTTGTCACCTCTAAGAAAACAAAACAAAAAAAATATTTAGGTGTTCTCCATGTGGGGAGAGCTTGGGGACGTGCACCTGAACACGCAGAGGGTGGAAAATGCAGCAGGGGAGCAGCAAAGGCTTTCTCTGGGCTCTCACCTTCCCCCAAAGGAACAGGTTTGGCTGCTCAGGGTATCTGACCACGATTTCTGCACCTCAGGTGAAGCTCTCAGCAGAGAGACACTGATTGCATCAGCTCCAGGCGGCCAAAGCTGCAGGGAGTGGCAGCAAGTGAAGGTGGGAAATCCCCTGGAAGTGCCCTCCTGCATCAGTGGGAGCATCCCAACCCCTGGGGAGCCCAAAACTGATGGGTGAGAGCCTGAATGAGGGATGGGGGACTCCAGGCAGCTCTCCAAAATGCAGCTTATTGCATCCAAGGTGTTACAGCAGCCCAGGGTTGTGTGTGACAGAGCTGTGCCCACAGCTGGCAGCTCCAGCTGCAGGCAGCCCTGGAGACCCTGAGTTCAGGTTACAATGCATTATAGACTTTTCTTTTGGCTACAATGCATTATAGACTTTTATTTTCATTACAATGCATTCTATACTTTTCTTTTGGCTACAAATGCATTATATACTTTTCTTTGCTGAGCATCTTAATACAGCAGAACCAATCTATACCTTAACTTTTATCTCTAGCCTATCATAACTACTGTAATTACCATATTCATGTTACTGTTCTCCAATCACTAAAAGTTAGTACATTACAGTTTAAGCTAGTACATTTTTAGTTTACTAGTACATTATTAGTTTAAGCTAGAAGTTGTTTTTCAGTTTTCTTGCAGTGGAAAATTCTGAGACCTTTTTTCTACTTGCAGCTTTGCTGCCTTGTTTGCCTGTGCTGTCTTTCTGCTTGGTAAAAACATCTTCTTGTTTGGGGTGGGTTTATCCTTTGCTCTCAGCCATAAAAATCCCTTCTAACTGACACACCCTTTGCCTCCTTGGTTATCCAGTGAGACTGGCTCAGCAATTCTTTTCTTCTGTATCAAAACTTGCTTCCATCTCTATTCCTTCATCAGATTCTACATTCAAAAATCTTTCTGCTAAGCACACATATCTGTGAGACTTTCTTGTCAAACTCTCATCCTTCCCAACAGATGAGGAAGGGTTAAAGTGAGGTGACAAATCTGTGATGCCAGCCAGGAGCCAGCCCTGTGACCTGGAATGGGATCATTCACATCTGGCAAGATCCCAGGTGACACTTTTAACTATTTCAGAAAGCCCTTCAAAAACTCCACTTTCTGCAGAATTCTTTGTGCTCAGGCAGTCCCCACTCCCAAAGTCTACAATGCATTGTAACCGAAAGAAAAGTTTACAAGGAAATTTTCTGGTTTATTTTCTGTTTAAAGCCACAATTCTCCCASAGCTATGGGAGGAAAAGCCTTGTCTCTTTTTTTCTTTTTTTTTTTTCTTTCTGATTTGTTTTGTTTTGTTTTGTCTCCTGCCCTCTCCAAGGCTCACCAGTGACTTTCTTGGAAGATCACTCACATGAGAAAGTGCTTCCCATAAACACAGAATGTGCACACAAGCCTGTCCCAGCGCTGTGCACATTTCCTGTCCTGGGGCCATGCCACTCAGCCTGGGATTTCCAGGGTTTCACACACTCCAGGCCTTAAAGAAATACCATTTTATTTACATATAAATATATTTTATAAAATATATAATTACATAAACTTTTATATATTTAGTTATATATAAATATATAACTATATATTTTAGATATTTATTTTATATATTTAGTTATATATAAATATACAACTGTTATATATTCATATATTTATACAACAACATATTTAGATGTATATCTATATCTAAATTAAAATATAAATATAAATAAATTATAAACTATAAATATAATTATTATAAATGATATATAATAAATATATAACTATATAAATATATAAATATACCCTATATAAATTATAAAATAAAATATAGATATAAATAAACTATTTATCTATATAGATACATAGATATAAAATATATATATAAATATATAAAGATATAGAGATAGATATCTATATAAATATGTAGATATATAAAATATAGATATAAATAAAAAATATATATTTTATATATAAATAAAATATTTATATAAAATATTTTTACACACCTAAATTTATATATATATATGTATGTATTTTATATATAAAACATATTTACACCATCACAGATCTATCTCCCATTCTCACTGCTTCTGCCCCAAACCCAACCTCTCAGGAGCAAGGCTCTGCTTTAGGAAAAACCTGTATCCTGCACGAACCTGAGTGCTCTGAGAGCATTCCCAGCTCTGCCAAACCCCCAGGAGCCAAACCCCTCATCGTGGAGAGCCAGGAACCCCTCCCTGCAGGGCAGTCCCGGTGCCAGAGCCTGCCCTGGGCTTCTCCTGCAGCACCAGGAGCTGCCACAGCTCTGGCAGCAGCACAGCKCTGCCCTGCTCCCAGGCTGGCTGCACGTTGGTTTTCCAGGCACCGGGTGCCCCCAATTTCCATGGATTTCACAGATAATTCAGTGTTTGTGGTGCTGAACACAAATCACTCCTCCCCTTCCCCAGCCACAAACCTCCTCTGTTCCCCCTTCAGACACCAGATGTTCCATTGAGCTGAAAACCACCATAAAACACACCAAAAGATGTCAGTGCTCCAAAAGGGCCAATTCACTCCCCCTCTGGCACTGTCACATTTTCTGAAAAATCCTCTTTTTCCCAGGATTTCTCCTCCTGGGAAGCTGAGATGCCTCAGAGAAAAAGGAAAACAAGATTATCTCGTTTGCTTCTCCTGTGTTTTGCTGCTTTGGAATGTGGTTTGGAGATTGTTTCTCGTTTGCTTCTCCTGTGTTTTGCTGCTTTGGAATGTGGTTTGGAGATTGTTTCTCCAACAGGTGATTGTTTGATTGGTTTCATGTGAATTGTTTTAACTTAAAATGGCCAAAAAAATGGCCAATCAGAGTCAGGCTGTGTCAGGACTCTGGAAGGAGTCACAAGTTTTCATTATCATTCTTTGTAACCTTCTGTCTGTATCCTTTCTGTATTCTTTAGTGTAGTTTAGTATAGCATTCATAATAAAATATAATATAAAATATAATATAAAATAAAAATTAAATTAAAATATGTAATATAGTATGTAATATAATATGTAATATAGTATGTAATTTAATATGTAATTTAATATGTAATTTAATATGTAATTTAATATAATATTTAATTAGCCTTCTAAGAACATGGAGTCAGATTCATCATTTCCTCCTTCATCCAGCCAATCCCACACCCCTCCATCAGTGTTCAGGCCAATACTGCAAGAGAAAGAGCAAATTTCCTCCCTGGGAACCTTTTAACCTTCCCCCCACTCCTCATTTACCAAATCCTGGAGGTTTGGGGCCAAAGCAAGGCCCTGATGGGGGCAGGCACAGGGTCCTGGTCCCTGTGGAGCTCCAGGGGAAGCCCAGAGAGGCACAAAGCCCTCCCAAGCTCCCACCCCAGCAGCATCTCCATCACCTGGAGCACAGCTGGGAGAGGGCACTGAGAGATGGGAGATGTTCCCCAYGTCCAGCAAGGCTGGAAAACCCAATCCTGAGAAGCCCAGAGGCATCACAGTGAATAAAATCTGATTTTCTGGTGGGTCTGTAGCACAGAGTGCACGCACTGCAGAGCCACGAGGAGCAGTCAGGATATGAGTCAGGCTGGGGGCTGTCCAAGGAGGCTCCTGCAGCTGAATCCTGGCTGTCCAGCCAGCGTTACAAAACAGGAACAGATTGCACATTGCCRCCTCAGAGCAAAGGGTGCTGGCCACAGGAGGGACCAGGGGCAGGCACATCCTCTGTCCTGGGGCAGCAAGGGCTGGCAGCTCCCAAACAACTGCTTGGGGACTGCAGGGAAATGTCCAAAAAGTGTCCAAAAAGATCCAAAGAGGTGCCCAGAAATTTATTCTGCAGGACTGGTCAGACAAGGCTGGGGAATCTGATGGCCAAACATGATCTGCAGTGACCTTCCTGAGGAGAACTGGGGCTTTTTCTGAGCCTCCACAGAGCAGCAAGCTGCAGCTGCACCTGTTATTTTCACAATTCCTTCCWCAGTGGAGCCCTTGTGGCTTTAGGCAGAGCACAAACACCCCCTGACCCAGGAGAGGGGACTCAGACACTCCAAACACCCAGCACAGAAACCCAAAAACCCCTGTCAGGGTAGGGCATCTGAGCTAAACCTTGTGTTAACCCAGACTAAACTCCAGGGCTGGGCTAGTCCAGGACATCAGACAAACACTCCCAGAAGCACAACATGTGCAGGGAGAAAAGCAAATCCCAGGCACAGGGCTCAGCAGCTGCAGTCACAAAGGCCAGGGATGGGGATGAGACACCTGTGAGAGCAGCACAGTTGTGTTAAATATACGAATTTTCTGTACTCTGTTTGCAGCCAGGGAGGAGAGCCCAGCCCTGCCTGTGTAGCCCTGTCTGTCCATCCCATTCCTGTCTGTCCATCCCTGTCTGTCCATCCCTGTCTGTCCATCCCATCCCTGTCAGTCCATCCCATCCCTGTCTGTCCATCCCATCCCTGTCTGTCCATCCCTGTCAGTCTATCCATCCCTGGTCTGTCCATCCCATCCCTTCTGTCCACCCCATCCCTGTCTGTCCATCCCATCCCTGTCTGTCCATCCCATCCCTGTCTTCCACCCCATCCCTGTCTGTCCATCCCATCCCTGTCTGTCCATCCCATCCCTGTCTGTCCATCCCATCCCTGTCTGTCCATCCCATCCCTGTCCTGTCCCATCCATTCCTGTCTATCCATCCCATCCCTGCTGTCCATCCCAGCTCTGTCTGTCCATTCCAGCTCTGTTCTGTCCATCCCAGCCCTGTCTGTCCATCCCAGCCCTGTCCATCCCAACTCTGTCTGTCCATCCCAGCCCTGTCTGTCCATCCCAGCCCTGTCCATCACAGCCCTGTCTGTCCATCCCTGTCTGTCCATCCCATCTCTGTCCATCCCTGTCTGTCCATCCCATCCTGTCCGTCCATCCCTGTCTGTCCATCCCAGCTCTGTCTGTCCATCCCATCCCTGCCTGTCCATCCCATCCCTGTCTGTCCATCCCATCCCCATCTGTCCATCCCATCCCTGTCTGTCCATCCCATCCCTCTGGTTCCTGTCCATCCCATTCCTGTCTGTCCATCCCACCCAGGGTCAGTCTGAAGCAACATTTCTGTCCCTGCCAAAAGTCAGGTCCCTTCTGGCTCCAGATGAGCTGAAGGAYAAGGGTCTGGGGCTCCCACACCCACAGAATTTGGGGTGCTGGGTCCGATCCCAGCAGGCTGATGCTCAGCCCTCCCACAAAATCCACCCCAAATTCCCTCACTTCCCCAATTCCTCACCAAGCCCCAGCAGCTGGGCAGTGCCAAAAATCCTCCTGCTCCTTTCTGGAGGGAGCCAGCCCCAGGCACCCCCTGCTCCTGGCACAGCACCCTGAGCAGGATGGACCAGCCAGGCATTTTCAATTTTTACAGCTCATCAACAAGGACAAGAGGAAGCTTGAAAAAAACCCAACCAAATCACTTTTTTTTTTTTTTTTTTTTGTGTGTGGCTTTGTGTTTCTAAAGGCATCTATTCATTCAAGAGCCCGTTGCTGGTAGGTGTTTAATGCAGGTATTTAGCTCTCATCCATCATTCAAGAGCGTGGAGGGGAAAAAAAAAAAAAAGAGAAAGTTTACACTGCTTTTCAGGCTGCTTGGCACAGCTCACAGCATCCATCCAACACCCTCCACCTTCTCCTGCCCCACCAGAATATTTTATATTTATGAGCCTTCAGCTGCAGGTTCAAGTTGGATCCTTCAAGCTCAGAGGGTCACAAAGAGGCTCCCAGAYGGGTTTGGGGTTCTGATGGGGCTGGCCAGGAACAGTGGCAGCAGCTCACACAGAGCACCTTGTTTTCCCTTTCTTTTTTCCTTTTTTTTCCCTTTGTGAGGCTCAGCACATCCCAACGGGAAGTCAGTGAGACACAGTAAACAGGGATATGCAACCAGGCCATTTTTCACTTTTTMTTTTGTTTTTGTTTTTGGAACAGAGCTCAGTTTCAAAAAAGAGAGTAAATAAAAAGCCAGAGGAGCTGAGCAGGGTAAATCAWGAGTAGCTACACAAACCTTGCTCAAAGAACCCACCCAGCCCTGATAATATTAAATTATATTTAACTGCTATCATGACATATGGAAGCAATTACAAGCACTGCAGCTATAAACCCTTCAAGTGGCACATTCAAAACCCCAAAGCCTTGTGAATAATCACCTGCCCCAAATCCTCCCCTGTACCTGGGGCAGSCTCAGAGCCACCTGCTCCCAAGCTGTCACAGCAAAGCAGCACCTCCATCACCAATAAACAGGATTMGGGTGGCAAATGGAGGAAAAACAACAGGGAAATGTGACAGCTCAGGCAGAGCTGTGGGCAGCAGTGGGCAGCCCAGCCATCACTGCAATTAAATTTGCTGCCTCTCATCAGCCCCCAGGGCCCCAATCAAACCTCCAGGTGCTGCAGGGAGGGCTGGATTCCCTCTGGAGAGATGTCAATAWGCTCCCAAATAAGAATCCTTAATGAGCTGGCCATTACTGCTAAATTCAACTCTGTGCACCCACCAACACATTCACTCTGTGGCTGCTTCACTTCCAGAACCCAGGATGCTCTGGAGCAGGGAAATGAAGATTTTTAGCAGAGACCATGAAGATTTTTAGCAGAGACCATGAAGATATTTAGCAGAGACCATGAAGATTTTTAGCAGAGACCATGAAGATTTTTAGCACAGACCATGAAGATTTTTAGCAGAGACCATGAAGATTTTTAGCACAGACCATGAAGATTTTTAGCACAGACCATGAAGATTTTTAGCAGAGAACATGAAGATTTTTAGCAGAGACCATGAAGATTTTTAGCACAGACCATGAAGATTTTTAGCAGAGATATTTTGCCCAGACCAGCCTTTGAGGGGGGATGATATCCATGGGAGTTTTGATGTTAAATCCCACCACCACAGCTTTGTGTAGGCACCAATTTCCACCTTTCTTAACCCACAGAGACTGCAGCAGGTGCTCAGACAGCCAGGACAGGGCAGTGGGGCAGGATTTGGGGTTTATTGCTTCATCCTCAGTTGTTCTCCCTTGAATTAACCCATTRTCCTTCAGCTGCAGAGATTGGGAGCAGAAATGCCCTTCAGAGCATCCCCAGGAGGGATGAGACTGAACCAGAGGAGGGACAGGGATCTGGAACCCTGCAGGAAACTTCCAGATCCCCCCTAGTTTTCCTGGATAATTCCTGATCAAACCCCACACCTGCAAAGGGGTCTGGCACAGCTGATGCAGCCCCCACGAGGTTTCTGCTCCAACCTAGGCTGCCCTACCAACCCCCAAACACATCCAAGGCCCTGTCAGGAAGGATTAATTTTATGTAAGCCAAATGCCAAAAGAGGAAAAAAAAAAAAGAAAAAAAGGGAAAAACCTCACAAAATTCACAGCGCCAAATATTAACCTCACCCCTGTCTCTTATACACATCTAGATGTGTATAAGAGACAGGCTTTGGGGTGGCTCTGGGGCAGATCCAATCTGCTGATGGTGTTGGAAATGTCTTGTGTGACACTGGAGGAACCCTGTCTCTTATACACATCTAGATGTGTATAAGGGAAATGGGGAGAGGAGTGGGATTTTGGGGTGGCTCTGGGGCAGGGAATGCAAAGCAGAGGGCTCCTACCTCTGTAAATTCCAATGTCCTTTGCATCACKCTCTGGCTGGAAAACCTCCCTGAATGACACCCCAGAAATGCAATCACAGCTACAGACATAATGATCAATAAGCACCAGTCACCCCCATGCCATTCCCAGCTCTCCAGAAACAGAGAAGCAAAGAGCAGAAATGAAGTTTTACTCCATCCAAACTGCCCTCACGTCCTGTGACTCTCAGAAGAGAGCTGGGACTCAAGATTGTTTTTCCTGTTTATTTTGTTGGCCACTCTGGAAGTTCTTGGGGTCATCCCATCCTCCCAGGCACCACCAAGGAGCAGATTTGGGGTCTCTGGAAGTGAACATGAAAATAAAGCAAACTTCAGACTGCAGCTAACGGGGTGATTTGCCTCATTTATTTAATTAAGCATTAAGTATTATGCTTAATAACCCCCTACTGCTGCGTGGCCAGCCTGGCCTCTCAGCTCAGCCAACCTGAGCTGAGCTGATTTTACTTCTTTTTTTCTATTTTTTTTCTGTTTTTTTTCCCATTTGTTTAAGCCTCCTTCCACCAAACCAACCAGGAACTGGAAACACTTCCAAGCACAGGGAGGTTTTATGAGGTTGGGGACATTTCAGGAGGACAGGGACACCAGTCCCTGCAGCCRCCCTGTGCTGCCAACACTCCAACCTCACCTCTCAGCACACCTCCAACAGCTGCAAGGAAAAACAAATCAGCACAGAAAAGGATTAAATAAAAAAAACCAAAAAACCACACACAAGTGCCTGGATCTTAAAGTGTTTCTGTGCAGTGATGTGATTTCACCTCTGGCCTTTGAAACGCTGCTCACCTCGGGCAAAAATCTGTTTTTCATTGCACACCTGCACACCTCACTTAATTCAGAGGGAAAGGTGGATGACAGAGTATTTTACTGGCTGTTTCAAGTCCAGCACAAGTGTCTTGTCCCCTGGCACTTRACCTGATTAATAACAAAATGAGCTCTCTAGTGAGGCAGACAGCTGGTTAGCCAGTCCAGCCAGCRGGGCAAAATGTGCATTTATCATCAAAACCATCCTCTGAAGCTCCTCAGTGCACATCCCTGCCCCGTGTCTGGGTGGCAAGGATGGATTCCTACACAATTCCTCTGAAATCTGGCCTGGGGACACTGAACTGCCCCTCAGAGCCACAGCAGGGCTGGGGCATCCCGGGGGGCTCAGCCCTTCCTCCCCATCACCTCAGGGCAGCAGAAGTGCCTTTAACCACCCTGGGGAAAAGCCAAATTCCCAAATTCCCAGGAATTACCAAACACATCAAATATAAAAGCTGATTCCAGAGGGGTTTGGGTCCCATCCTGGCTGAGGCATCAGCTGAGCCTCCCCAGAGCATCCACTCCCACAGCAGGCGATGCTCTGCACTCCTGTGGGCTCAGCTCTGTGCTGCTCCCCTCTCACGACCCCATTTTCAGAGACAGGGCCACCAAACCCACCCAATCAGTCCCCTCACATGTCCCCTAGAGCTGTGAGAGCAGCCAGGTGGGATAAGCAGAAAGCAATTTTATTAAAGGGCTGGGAACTGTCCCCTCCACCCAGGCAGGGACAGCAGGAGCCTCCTCTCCAAAGCTCATCCCAAACCAGCCCAGCATCACAGCTCCCACAGAACCAGAGCTCAGGCTGCAAAAGCCCTCTAAGATCCAGCCCAACCCACATTTGGTGCCAAATCTGCCACCAAACCACGTCCCCYAGTGCCACATCTTCAAACCCATCCTGACCTCCCCACAGGGCAACTACCACACCAAAATTACCCTTGTGGGACTYCAGTATTTCCCTAAAAAAAACCCCAAAACACGGCGTGCCATTCCCAGCACGTTTTAGGAAAGCTCCAGCCCTCCACATGCCCAGCTCCTGCTCTGCAGTTTAAATTTGGAAACATCAGCCTGAGCGGAAAACAGTTTGATCAGTTGAGAGCCTGGAAAGCCGAGAGGAAATCTCCCAGCATTGTTCCACCCCGGSAAGAGGCATCAGGACGTGTTTTTATTTATTTACTGGGGGATGGTTTCACCACGGGGCTGGGGATTCCCATCCCGGTGCTCTGCAGGATCAGGGACATCCTCACAGCAAATTGCCCTTGGCTSCCCAAAGAGGGGCTCCAAATCCCCAAATCTGGGAGCTCCTGGCTGTCCTGAGCCACAGCAGCCACACGGGGTTGTGTCCTGCTGGGTGAAGGGGACAAACTGGAAAAAAACATCGAAACATCGCCCTGGAGGGAAACTCCAGCGGAAAAAGGGAGAGGGATTCACTCCCACAGCGCAGGAACTGAGCTCCTGTGGGCACTGGAGGTTTATTTATCCCRGAAGGTTTCAGCGAAGTCACAGACGGAAAGTTTCCCTTCGGATTTCACCGCTAGAACCTGTTGTTCAAAAATAAAAGCCGACGCTCTGAAATMAACTTGTCAACACAGGGGCTGCCGGCGGGCAGGGCACAAAGCCCCATTTCGTTTGTTCTAATCGATTTCACTTCCCGATTCCCATGCAAATACCCGCAGCTCAGCTTGCAAAAACACCAGCGGAGCTCCGACACAAAACAACCTGAGCTGAGCTGATTTTACTTCTTTTTTTTTTCTTTTTTTTTTTTTTCCCGTTTGTTTAAGCCTCCTTCCACCAAACCAACCAGGAACTGGAAACACTTCCAAGGATGGAGCCCTTTTAAAGGAGCCAAATGGGAGAGCCACGATGGAAACAGGGCAAGGGTGGAACTGGGGTCCCTGCCCTGAGCCCCCCATCCCTCCGGCTGCGGGGATGCAGCACCGGGGCTCGGACACTGCTCCGGCCTCGCTCCCTGCCCGGCCAGCCTCGGGGCAGCCTCGCAGAGCCGCACAGCTTCGTGTGTTTTCATAAATTTATTCATTTATTTTGCTTTGAGTCTTCCCAGCCAAACTTTCGTCCCGGCGCCCGCTCCTCCCGCACATCCCGGACGAACCAGCGCCTCCATGAAAACCCCCAATAATCCCATCTCCTCCTGGCCCTGTTATTTGCTTTTGTTTCGCCGCGGCTGTAAACACGAGGGGGATGTTTCCCTCCTGCCCCGGAGCCTTTCCCGTGCGGCCGCGGCTCCCCGGAGAGAAACCGGGGGGATAAAGCCTGGCAGGGGCTGCCGGGTGCTGGGAAAATTAATCCACAAACATCAGAGCTTGATGTCCAAAAAGGAGACAGAGGAGTCCTTTCACTTTATTCGAARATAGGGAGAGGCTATGGGGCATTRRCTTAATTTTWAACAGAGGAGTCCTTTTATTTTYTTCGAATWAAGAGAGAGYCTATGGGGGCATTCCCTTAAGGTCTCTTAAATTTTTATCCTAATTTCTCGGCCGCATTTCATCCGGGGGGGTGAAACAGAGGGTCTCCCATCCCATCCCATCRCATCCCATCGCYTATCCCACCAAGTTGRGCAGAGCAGCAGCCGCACGCAGGGATCCGGGGGTTCCCCACCCAGCCACCCCTCCCTCCATCCACCTCTCCCCTCCTACCTGGGACATCTGCGGCCTGAAGTTGATGTCCTTGAGGTCGATGGAGCCGGGGGACAGGTTGTGCAGCAGCTGGCACAGCAGCACCCCGTCCCGCAGCGCCTGCGCCAGGTCGAACACCACGGCCGAGGGCCAGACCACCCGGTGGTTCGGGGGCAAAACTTTGCAGTCGATGAGCCAGCGCCCGCACTGCCGCCACTCCTCCATGGCCGCGCTCTGCTGGCTCCCCCGGCCTTCCTCTTCCTCCTCCTCCTCCTCCTCCTCCTCAGGGGCCGCGGGCAGCCGCCCGAGGGGCCGCGGTGCTGGGCGGCTCCGCGCTACCGGCCCGCTCCATCGCCGCCCGCCGGCCCCGCCAGCATCGCTGCGCGCCGGGGCTGCGGGCGGGAGCGGCGGCAGCAGCAGGAGGAGGAGGAGGAGGAAGAGGAGGAGGAGGAGGAAGGAGGGCGGCGCGGAGTTTTCCGGCGGAGGGCTGCCCCTGCCCCCGCTGCGGCCCCACCGCCTGGGCCGGGGTTAGGCGCGCCGCATCCTCCGGGAACAAAGCGGCGGATGGACGGACGGACGGACGGGCGGACACGGCGGGGCCGCCCCCCGCGCAACTCCGTGGCGGTGCCCGGTGGAAACTTGCGCTGCTGAGGGAGCCCAGCTGGCGGCCGAGCCGGGCACCGCCGGGGGGGCGAGAGCTGCTCTCCCCGCCCCCGGCACCGAGCAGCCCCCGGCCCGCCCCCGGCCCGCCCCGGGCAGCGGAACAGCCCCCGGCCCGCCCCCGGCACCGAGCCGCCCCCGGCCCGCCCCGCCGCCCCTTTGTCTGCGGGAGCCCGGGGGCGGAGGGGCTTTGGCGACGCTTTGGCTCGCAGCCCGCTTTTTTTCCCCCAATATTTTCCCCTTTTCCTCCCCTCCCCTTTTTTATTTTTCCTGGGTTTTTGTTTTGTTTTGTTTTTCCTCTCCCTTGTATCCCTCCCTCCCTTCCGCTCCTCTCTCCCTGTTCCGGGAAATCCGCCCGGAGCCCCGGCGCTGCTTCGCTGTCCCCGCTGGCACAGCCGCCACCGCGTTTTGTGGGGTCCCCTCTCCCCAGCGCCCCCCGGTTCCCCTGGTCCTGGGGCAGGGCAGGAGCGGTACCGGGGCTCCCCCAGTCCCCCAGGTTCTGTGGCAGGAGCGGTACCGGGGCTCCCCCGGTCCTGGGACACGGCAGGAGCGGTACCGGGGCTCTCCTGGTTCCCCTGGGACAGGAGCGGTACCGGGGCTCCCCCGGTTCTGTGGCAGGAGCGGTACCGGGGCTCCCCCGGTCCCCCCGGTTCTGTAGCAGGAGCGGTACCGGGGCTCTCCCGGTCCTGGGACAGGAGCGGTGCCCGGGCTCTCCCAGTCCCCCCGGTTCTGTGGCAGGAGCGGTACCGGGGCTCCCCCGGTCCTGGACCACGGCAGGAGCAGTACCGGGGCTCCCCCGGTTCTGGGGCAGGAGCGGTACCGGGGCTCCCCCGGTTCTGTGGCAGGAGCGGTACCGGGGCTCCTCCGCCTCCCCGGGGCCGCACACGCTCACACAGACCCCGCTTTGTCTGAGCGCTCGCTGCCACTCGTCATCCCGTGTTTGGGTTGCAAATACTGCAGGGGAGATGTTTAACCCAAACAAGGCATCGTGTTCCTTGACTTTCAAACGGGAGGACAACTCCTATAATTAATTACCAGCGTATTTATTAAAAACCTCGACMCTCAGGCATTAACTCCTTGGCAGCAAACTCTTGAAAAATCTCTGATTTTCACCGGTGGCTTCCTTCCAAATCAGCGCGGCTTAGAACAGCCTCTTTTCAAATCTGTTCTGAGTTTTCTTCCGAGATCCTCTCCCCAGAGTTTGCCGATTAATTTCCAGCCCGGCTTTCCAGATAGGCAGAACCGGAAGCCGGGACGGGGACGAAGGGAAGCTATTAACCTGGATGTCAAACAAATGCAGCACTAATCTCTTCCAAATGGAGCCAAGCGGAGATAAAGGAGAAACAGCAACTCCACAGCCATGATCCTTCCTTTTCCATCTAGGAAGGAGGATCTCTCCGACCAACAGAAAACAATTGTTTCGTGTTCCAKGGAAAGTTTGGGGGGTTTTTGTAAGAAGGAATTCTTCCATGGCGAGGTGCTGGCTGTCCCTCAGTGCCATCCAAGAGGGAGCAGCATCCACATCTCCAGTCTCACCATCAGAGCTGCACCCTGCCCTGGGAGTATCCAGATCCCAGCCCACACTCCCCATATCCCGAGGAGGTGCTTTCTCAGAGTGATTTTCTTGATCTTTTAGCTCTTCACCAAGCCTTTCTGCCCTCCAACAGCACCCATGGGCAGGGATCACGAGGCTACTGAAGGCAGTGGAGTCGTGCCAGGGATAATTTRGGTTGAGTCAGAACCAGCCTGCCGTGTGAGGTCAGGTCRGTAGGTAGATGACAACAGAGGAGTTGATTGTACGTGCATAATTAAAGCTGCGAGGCACGGCTTAGCTTTTTCACTGAGTAATAAAAAGCATTCTTGGCCCCTGGACACTTGGGAGCAATCCCTGCAGCTGCAGAGCCAGGCTCTGCGTGGGAGGTGTTGGAGCAAGCACGCTCCTCGCCTACCCCTGACAACCCAAAGGGCTGATGGCAGAGATTTCTGAGAGCAGGAGAAATAAAAACAGCCAAAACCTGTGCAGCCAGGCTCAGGAGGAGCTTGAATCCAGCACAAGCTGGTGAGCTGTGAGCTCCAGATTGTACAAAGTGTCCTGCAAGAGGATGGGGGTGTGGAGAGGAACAAGCCACTGACTGAGCAGCACCTGGATTTCACCTCATCCATTCCCCCGCTGCCGCCTCCGRGGGTTATTGGGAAGGGTCCRGAGCTAAAAGGGAGCTTGAATAAATTAAAGAGGTTGGATTTTGTGCTGGAGCTGGTGTTCCCCTCTCGTGCGTCTTGGCACTGCTAGGAATGACAGCCAGGGAACGACAGACAGCCAGGGAAGGACAGACAGCCAGGGAACGACAGACAGCCAGGGAACGACAGACAGCCAGGGAATGCCAGCCGGGCTGACACCACCCTCTGCTGGGGAACTCTCCGCTCAGACTTTGCTCCTTGGGCTTTTGTTTCCTCGCACGGGAGAAGCCCCAGAGGTGGCTGGATGAAGATGCTGCCASAGGGAACAGTTCTGTGCCTTTTCTGTGCTTTTTCACCCCAAATGTCTCCGTGTGTYCGGACAAGGAGCCTGGCAGGCAGCCCTCCCACCATAGCTCGGGTCCCAGTGCACAGGGAATGGCAGGGGGACCTGGCTGGAGAGGTGGTGGCACTTTGGGAATTACAGAGCTGTTGGGGACATCCAGCTGCATGGAACAGGCAAAGAAGGAAGGAAGGAAGGAAGGAAGGAAGAAGGGAGGGAGGGAGGGAGGCGAGGGAGGGAGGGAGGGGCGGAGGGAGGGACGGAGGGAGGGAGGGAGGGCGGGAGGAAGGAGGAAGGGAAGGAGAGGAAGGAAGAGGAGGAAGAAGGCCGAAGGAAGGCAGGAAGGACAGAGGCAAGCGAAGAAGGAAGGAGGAAGGAAGGAGGAAGAAGGAAGGAAGGAAAGGAACGAAGAAGGAAGGAAGGAAGAAGGAGGAAGGAAGGAAGGAAGAAGAAGGTAAGGAAGGAAGGAAGAAGGAAGGAGGAAGGAAGGAAGAAAGGAAGAAAAGGAAGGAGAGGAGGAAGAAGGAAGGAGAAGGTAAGGAGGAGGAAGGAAGGAAAGGAGGAAGAAGGAAGGAAGGTAGGAAGGAAGGAAGGAAGGAAGGAAGGAAGGAGGAAGGAAGAAGGAAGGAGCGAAGGAAGCGAAGGAAGGTGAAGGAAGAGAAGGAAGTTTAAATCACTACAAATATGAGGACACATATAAATCAGCCCCGAAATACCCGGGATGTGCGACACATTCAAGAAAAGTGCTTTTTGCAATGTTGGGTGTATCATCAAGAGCTCTCTACAGCAGCGCAAGTGCGCCCTCTGAAAGATCCCTTAAAAGAGAGATCCCAGCGCAGGAATCTCTTTCCTAGTGTCGAGGCCAGGCGGTGTGTGTCGACTGATTGCCGACCTCCTGTAGGACCAGCGTGAGCAGCGTGCCGGATCCCTGCACTGGCTTGCCAGGGAGTGTCAGCTGCGGCCAGGCTCCCCCGGAGCCGGCCAGGCAGCGGTACACAGCCAGTCGTGCATCTCAGCTTGCCCCTCCGGTTGGTATCTTCCACGGCTATTTCAGGAAAGCTGGAGAGCCCCTCGGCAAGCCCAATGCTGGGTTCTCATCAGCAGGGGGAACACAGGCCACCAAAGCGTCAGCTGTGGGTCCAGAAACTCCCTGTCTGCTCAACACGCCTGATCTACTGACCAGACAAGTGCACCTGCCAGTCCTCTGCAGGAGCCCTCCTGGAGCTGGCCTAGGAAAGGAGCAGGAAGTCACCGCTGGCACAGCTCAATGCAGCAGAGGGGAACTGGATCTCCGCACTCAGCTCAGTGTCTTTGTTAGCTCACGGGTAAAACGGAATTCCGGGCCAGGAGGAGAGCTGGCGTCCCTTGCTTTCATGCATCGAAAAGCATTTTGGGATGTCCAGCTGGCTCAATACCAGCCAGCGCAGTGAGCTAGTCCAGCTGCGGGACCACTCACGAATTAATGAATCCTCCAACAGTTTCCCATCCAAACCAGCCAGTGGATCGTTCACAGCCTCAGGAGCTGGGCATGGGGAGAAAGCACCAGCCGCCCTCCAATGCACCGTGCATCAAGCACAGGGACGCGCCTGATAGGAGCTCAGGACAAGCAGCAGAATTTCTCGGAGAGGCGGAGAGGAAAAACCCCTTATCTGTGCGCTGCTGCTGCCTCGTGGTTATTGGGAAGGGCTGATCCAGGTGCTAGCAAGGTGCAGTGAGGTCAGAGAGATGGTGGCAGTCAGCTCCTCCTTGCCCCCTCACAGGTTCCAAGCTCTCTTGCCTCTCAGGTTCAATCCGTCCTGCCCTCACAGTTCCCAGTCCATCCATTGCCCCCCTCCCACAGTCAATCTCCCTCCTTGTCTCCACAGTCATATCTCCCTTGCCCTCGTAAGGTTCCAATCCCGCCTTGCTCTACAGGTTAGATCCTCTCATTGCCCTCTACAGGTTCCACTCTCTTGCTCGCACAGTCCAATTCCTCCTTGCCCTCTCACAGGTTCCAAGATGCTCCTCCTTGCCCCTACAGTTCTTTGTTCTTCTCTTCATCTTGTCAATCTCCTTTGCCTCCTCCAACAGGTGCCAGCCCCTGCCACCTCTCACAGGTTCCAATCCTTCCTCCTTGCCCTCCACAGGTTCCAATGCTCATCCTTGCCCTCCTCACAGGTCAATGCTCTTCTTGCCCTCCTTTTGGTTCAGTCGTTTCCTGCTGCTCCGTCACAGGTCCAATCTTCTGTGCTGCCTCTCATGGTGCACGTCATTCCCTTTCTTACTGTATCTTTTCTGTTTTAGTTTTGGTTGATTAACATGATGCATTTTGGTGAATTTTTTAATGAAACACGCTAAGTACTGAGTCCTTAGAAGAAAAAAAGCTAAAAAATCGTGTTCACTAAGGGTATTTGCTATTTTTCTGTTCTGCAGCTTCCCCATCTGTATGGGCTGGGCTTTTGCCAATATTTGTTAAGCCATGCAGATGCGCCGAAGAATAGAATATAAAAGAAAATATTCAGTGGATAAGTAATTATATTATTTTTGTATATATTAAATCATTTGTATAATAGATGTTGTAGTTCTTCGTTCTTTTTGTTCTTTTTTTTTTTGTTTATTTCTTTGCTGTCTCTTCTCTTTATATTTTGGTTTGCGCGTGGATTCTTCCTCTGGGTAACAGGATTTTGTAGGTCATCCTTCTTCTCTGTTGACTGTTGGTTTGCAGAGAGCACAGCCTCGGTTGTTGGTTGCCTGATGGTGACAGGGAACAGAGCGATGTAGCCTGGATAGCTCATGAGTATCTCTGTAGTGTCTATGCTTCGGGTACTGCAGCAGGAGTATTTAGTTTGGCACTTTGCTTTCTTACTTAGCAGATAATGTATAGGATGACGATCTAATTTATGAGATCATCCTAGGGATTAAAGATATAGATCTGATCGTCTCCTATTCCAAACATGATGGTTGTGTTGTCGGAGGGGCCAGTGCGGGATTAGGGAGAGTTCTCGAGGAGTGGCAGCTTCCCCCTTCTCAAATCTACCAGGGTGAAGTGGCAATGAGGCATCGGCAGCACACGGGTGTCCGCTGCTGTTCACACCTACTGGGAGCCAGGGGTACAAAGGCGCCGACCTCCAGCACCCAAGAAGGAGAGGTGGGCTGGAATCCAGGAAGACTTGGAGGACTCCCCAGTTAGCCCAGTGCTCCAGTATGGGATCAGCCGACAGCTGGAGGTCCCTTAAACACTCGCGCTGGTACACCTGCTCGACACCAACTGGTAACCCCTGCATCTGCGACCAACATCCCCAGGGACCCATTCTCTCCAGCATTAACAAACCATCGGTGCCCCATTCAATTCCGGACACACAAACACCTGGGAGCCATAGCATCCGGACCACACCACCCGGACCAAAGCATCCCGTGGACCAACCCACTCGAGTACCCATTCCATCCCGGCCCCACCCAAACCACCTTGGTACCGCTGCACCGACCAACACCATGGGTACCACTGTTATCCTCCGGACTACAAACCATCGGTACCCATTCCACCCTCCGGAGCCACAAACCACCTTGGGTATCAGTGCTATCCAGCCACACCCACGGGTACCCATGGTTATCGGACCCTACCCATCGGGCACCCATTCCATCTCCCGGACAACCGTCACTTGGGGATAACCGCTGATCCCTGGCCACACTCCCACTCAGGTACACGACATCCCTTGGACACACAAACCACCTGGACACAGCCCATCCCGACCACAACCCATTGGGTACCCCACAAGCATCCCCGCCACACACATTACATCAGGACCCACTGTTATTCCGGACCCACCCCCGACTCGGTACGCATTCATCTGCGAGTCCACAAACCACTTGGGTACTCAAGTGCTACCAGACCCAGACCACCACTCAGGTACCCATGTTAGCCCGGGAACTACAAACCTCACTCGGTACCCAATTCTCTGCGGACCCACAAACCACTTTGGGGTACCGCGCGCCACCCGAACCCGTATACCAAATGGGCCCAACATCACCCCGCCTCCGCCCTGGGTCACATCCCCTGATTCCCGCTCGGGTGTGCCGCCCGGCATCCACCGGCCCGCCCCGCGTGGCTTCCGAGCGCATCATCACGGCGGGCGGAGCCTGCGCCGGGGCGGGCCGGGCCGGGCGACCGAGCCGGGCAGCGCAGGCGGCGCAGCACGTGGGCGGGGCAGGGCCCGGGGCAGGGCGGGGGGCGCGGGAACCACTCGGGGGGCGGCCAGGGAAGGGAGTTGCGGACCGCGCTCGGGCGGCAGGGCCGGGTGGGGGCGGGAAGCGCGGGGGCGCGGTAAGGGTGCCGGGGGCGGCAGGGAGATGGGGGCACGGAAAGGAAGGCTGGCAGGGGCGGACCCGGTGCAGCCTTGGGTGACCTCTGTGCCCGAGCGTGCCGTCCGGAGGTCCGGCGCTCGCCTCCCGCCCTCCCAGTTGGGGTACCACAAGCGAGGGCAAGCATCTATTCTGCATCTTCTCGCTGATCTCTTGCATCCCGCGCACGAGGTCGGGCTCGTCCATCGCGGGAGAGAGAGCCGAACACGGGCCTGGGCACCGCGACCTCGTGCACAGACCTCTGAGCTTCCGGAGCCGTCTCCCAGGGAATTTCAGCCTCATCCGGGCTGCCCGCCTTGCTGCTCACCCATGGAGGGGGCATCGGGCTTACAAAACAGACGCGTGGGCCCTGCAGCCGCGGAGCCGCGCAGTAGCAGCGCGGTGAGCGCGATCGGAAGCCCTGGAGGTGGTTTTAAGCAAGGCCAGTGCTGCTGCCGGGTTAGGGCCCTGTTGTGTTCCTGAGGTGCCAGCAAGTCCTGGATCCTGAGGCTGTGCCTGGGATGTCTCCTGAGCTGCAGCGCAGCCATCATCACCCGGACGGGATACAGGCTCGGAGCGTTGGATGACCCCTTGCAGGGTGGAGCCTGGGGCAGATGAGTGACGGTGATGACGGAGGTTCCTGACCCGAGAAAGCCCTGAGCGAGGGCTAATACGCCGCTCAGGTAAGGGACACTCCTGCCATCTGCACAGAAGCAGCACAAACGGAGTCGGTCCCCCCAACACGTACCTGGCGCAGCAGGAGCATGTGGTATCGCATACGGCAACGAGGCCCATCCTGGTGCGGGACAACAAAGCGGAATGTCTTCCAGGGACCGGGCCAGTCCAAGTTCTGTGCTATTATGTAGATTCCCGCACCGATCCACACCGTGGAGAGGAAGCAAGAGCTGGGGAGGTGGGTGTGCACACCCTCGCCGCCTGCGCAGGAACGGCGTTGACAGGAAGTGCAGATTGATTGTTGCTGTGTTTGCTTTCTCTGGATCCGTTCGCGTGTCACTGAGTGTGTCACAGCAACCAGCCCTGCTGGGGCTTCAAGCGTTGCTGCCCAGCATCTTGCGAGGGCTGTGCGACATGTGTGCTTAGTGGCTCCGTGGCTGAAAAACCCGTGGCACTTGGCACATCGCAGCACCTTACGGCATCTGGTGATTCAGAGCTCTGGGACTGCGGTGGGACACCAGGACAAGGAACGTTCCGATAAGTGGGTTGTAAAGAAGTTGACTCTCCCAAAACAATCTGGTCCATTAAGGTTTCGTTTGCCTCTGTTGTCTTAATTGCTGCCGAAAGTGGTCTCTTTGACCAGAGGATGGAGTGGTGTTACTGTGGGAACAGGGAGAAAATAGTGTGTGAGAATTTAAATACCACAGCTTCAGGACACTGGTAGGAAAGGTGTGCCGAATTCGTGCAAAGCAAGCCTCTTGATCCATAGGTGGGATAATGGAAATAAAGAACTCTGGAGTCAGGGAGTGAAATTCTTCAGAACCACTGAAGGGGAGGGACAGCCCCAGGAAAGCCACCAGCAGGAAACCCTTGGAAAATACACACACGTCTAAGGGACACCGGAAAACCTCCTGCAAAAGAGCCCAGAGCCGCTTCCTGGAGATGGGCTAGGAGTCAAAGCAGCTCTGGAGTTTGCTTTGCATCGAGATTTTAATGCATGCAGTAGCCATGAAGCGGTTAACGTTCTAGTTAGGTTCGATCTGTAGGTCTTGGTGCATGTATTCTTTAAACAGTTGCTGTCTGGGGATATGCTAGAGCCTGAACTGGGAGGATTTTTCAGGGGGGAGAAAGCATGTACCTGGCTCGGGCAGCTGACACGTGTTCAGTGTTTACGTGTTCTGAGGAGTAGAGAATCCTGACTGTGCCACAAGCAAAAGATAACGCTGAGAAACTCAGCCCGCAAGCACCCTGATCTTTTTACAACAAACAACACTTCAAGGGGTGTGACATTATCTGTACCGGGTCCAGCATGGATATCTTCAGGGTGCATTCTGTCCTGCCTAGGCATTCGTGTGCCAC